>CM076569.1:599003584-599234800 GCA_034641835.2 Pinus albicaulis | reverse complement strand
TTGCTGTAATTTTTCCTTCTTGCTGTCCCAAACTGTTTTTTCAGCGAAATAGCTCCGATACTATGTAGAAATTTTTGTTTCCCACCCCGATGTTCAGCTTCACCTTATTTCTCCATATAGTTAAATATCCATTCCCATAGTCTTACATTCCACAAGTTGAAAAAATAAATATTTTCTGAAAACACAAATTCTGGAAATTTTCACAACGCTGGAAATGCAGAAATAAAACTCAGCAAAATAAATCAGCCACACAGAAAAATACACGCTGATTTTGGTCAATGTGACCCTGGAAAAACCCCCTACAACTCTTGGGGAAAACCAGTTCGAAAGCTCCTTATTTCTGGGAAAAATGCCTTTATAGTGAGAGAAATACTCAGAAAAATTAGCAATTAATAAATACAACTTATCTCGTTTTCCATGCTTAACCACCGCCTCGAAAAACGTGTACACAACAAAAAACAAAACAACAATAAATGATGTACGGCCACCTCGATTTTCGTGCCCAGATTTACAGCGTTAAATGTTGTTGTACGGATTGTCTCGATTTCTGTGCAAACTGCATTAAATGTTGTTGTACAGATTTCTCGATTTTCGTGTAGAAAAACAACAAAGCTTTGTATGGATTTTTGCCTCGTTTTCTGTGCAAAAGGACAGTGACTTGTTGTACGACCTGCCTCGAAAACTGTGCCAAAAAATCAGCAACTCATCTCCTTGAAATTTGTGCCATACCTTGTTGTACGACCTCCTTGGAATGCATGCCAAATCTGTTGTACAGTCTGCGTTGAAACTCGTGCCCACTGCCTCGATTCTGTGCCTCTCCTTGCTGTACGGACTTGCTGAGATGTTGCCTCGATTTGTGTGCCAAATTTTGTCCTCCTCCTCCTCATTGTCCAGAAATCTTCTTTGCTCTCCTTCTCTCCCAATCTGCTCATGAAAGAATGAATGACCTTTTCCTCCTTTAACCTAACCCTAAGTGACTTTTGGAGAATACCTAAATCTAATGGTTGAGATAGTTTTAGATCTAGGGATGAGATTAAATGCTCATTTAAATTTCACTTTATATTTTTTAATTCACCCCACTTTAATAAAGACCCACTTAGTCATTTATTTCCAAAGTCATTTTTCCTTTCTAATTTCACATTGACTTTATTAAAGTCACTTTAAAATTAGACTTTATTAACTTTATCACTTAAAGTCACTTTTAAATTAGATTTGACTTTATAACTTTATAAAGTCACTTTAGGAGAAAAATAAATTCTTTTGGACACTTTTCCCTAGGCCAAAGATTAAAGCTTTAGGTAACCACCTATCCTCTGGTAACTAAATTTCAACAAGACTTTCCTGCTGGAAATGATTCTCTATGTTGTTTGCCCAAGATACATCCTTCACCATGCATTTCCTATGCAACAAGTTCAAGCCTCCAAAGTTGAGATGACCAAATCTCAAATTTCATAACCAATTTTCATCTTTAATTTTTTCTTGAAAGTTTTCTTGTGTGACAGCTGCAACATTTCTTTCATCCTTGTGTGAATTCATTAATAGTTGTACTTGAGCACCTTCTTCCTTCAAGTCTGATTTTAGTTTGAGAGGAAACATTCTATTGTTTTTCATCTGAACTTTTGCAATCAACTGTCTACTTGGAGACTTATCCAAAATTGTACACACATCATTTTTGAAAAAGATATTGTAGCCCTTTTGCATGAGCTTGCCGATGCTTATGAGGTTATGTTTCAAACTAGGGACAAAGTAAACATCTCACATGAACTTCTCTCCTATTTTTATTAGAATGTTGACTCTACATTTTCCCATGATGAAGAATTCGCTGTTAGTCCCTACTGTCACTTCAGATTTCACACTTTCATCTAGATTTGAAAACATTTTTATGTTCCCTCACTCAGTGTGTTTTCCAACTGTCCATCGAAGTCCTTATAATCTTCTCGTTGGATAACCAACGACCCAGATTAAAACATAATCAACGGCTTAGATCATATTGACTCGATCTCTGTGTTTTTCTAGAAGTTTCGCACCCAGTTCTATTAATATACTTTAACTATTTTAATTCCTTAAGTTTAGACTTAGACTTCCATTAAAAATAATTAATCATTTTAATAAAACCCCATCCAGGTGGAATTTCCCAAAACACTTTCTGGGTATTTTGGAATACATGTGTCTAAGCCTCCCTGCAAAATTTGAGACTTAGAGCACATCTAAGTACCATGACCATGACATAGACCCTTGACATGTGTATGCCTCGAAGACCTTGTCACTGCTTCTTCATTGACTCCTTGAGTTGATCCTTCTTTCCTGCACCGTCCTACATCTTTCTTCACCAAGACTAGAGAGCTCGGTCTCTACTTGTATTCTTCCTTCTCCGACTATATGAGATCCTTGCTTGATATCAACACTGTGTCATATATTGTCTTACCTTATGCTTTCACATATCCTTACTAATTATACACACTTGTCTTGATTCCTTCTATAGAACAGTTCACCCTATACTATAAAGATACGCTTACACAGTCATGTTCCAGTACTTAACGTAGTATTGTTCTCGCACTTATTGCAGTCTTGATTCCGCACTTTAATATAGTCCTTTTTGTTGTGTTTTCTTGAGTGTTGGGGTAGCATCGGATGTG
This sequence comes from Pinus albicaulis, assembly GCA_034641835.2. NCBI lineage: Eukaryota > Viridiplantae > Streptophyta > Pinopsida > Pinales > Pinaceae > Pinus > Pinus albicaulis. The sequence goes on along the minus strand of CM076569.1, from coordinate 599,232,164 downwards.
CTCTACCTCCCAAAATTTGTGGATGGACTAGAGTGCATAAGATCTCTAAGACCCAGAAAGTGATTTGGGAAATTCCATCTAGTTTGGGAGATAATTAATTAATTAATATTTTTAATTAAGGACCCTAAGTCTAACTTAGGAAAATTAAAATATTAAAGGTAATTAATTAAAACAAGTGATGGAAATGACTCAAATCACACGGACCAGGCTTTCTTTTAATATTAGCCATCGATTCAAGATTAGATCATGGTTATTGGTTTCCCAACGAGAAAGTTTAAAGGAAAGGCTTGGGGTCAGTTGGAGAACACACACACGGAGGCAAAGCATTGAGAGTAAGTCGAAATTTTTGGGCGGGTTTGCTAAGAATTTTCAGAAGTGTTTCAACTGCAGAGAGAGGTAGTATTGGCTAAGGGGATGATATGATTCGAGTGCCAAGAATCAACAAGAGGCAGAGAGGCAGCAACCAGAAGCAACGCAGAGGAGCAGGGGCAGCAACAACAACTACACAGTGGCTGCACAGCGCAGAGGGGTTAAGCCGCTACGCAAGCCCAGAAAGGGCAGCGCTGAGCCAGCAGGAGACCTCCAGGTTTACGCAGAGGCCATCCAGGGCTGCGTAGGTACTGCGTCACCCAGTCTGGGGTTACACAGCCCTCTCCCTGCTAGCGCAGAGGTTAGCAGGGCTGACGTAGGGGCTTCAGGGGCAGTGCTGGGGTTTCTAGAGGTAGAAATTCGCTGAGTCTTGTAAATCTCGTTTGAGGGTGAAGATCAGTCAAAGTTTCAGTCTCCAGAATAGTGGGTTAGCTGGAGATCTATTTTTTTCTATGTCGGGTTAACCAGTAAGGTGCCCAGATTTGTTGTATTCAGAAACTACTTAATAATATAAACCCTCCAACAGCCAGAAGATTGGTTTTCCCGCATTGGGGTTTTCCAGGGACAGTTGTTCAGAAAATCTTGTGTGTCGCTTTGTCTGTGTGCATGTATCTTTCGCTTAGATCTGAATCGGTGAAAGTCTGTTATGTTTTTACTTTGATATAGATCTGAATTTCAACATTAATTACTTGATTAAGTAGGAGAAGTATAACTAGATCTAACAATAGGGTTTCTACATAAAGTAATATTCATAAATTTTCAAATGGTATCGAAGCGATTGCAGATCTAGCAAGATCACTAATAGAAGACTGAAGAATCCTTGTTGTAGAAAGCAGAAAAGAAAGTAGAAATAGTCGCAGAAAGTCGGGCCAGAAGGGACAACGCAGCAACAGAGAGAGTAGAGCCACGCAGAGGCCAGAGTGATGTAGTCCTACGTAGGCCCACGTACTCACTGCATAGAGGCAGCGCAAAGACAACGTTGGGACTGTCTATTCACGCAGAGGGCAGCTAGTGTGACGCAGATCTGAAGCCATTGTTGTTTCAGAGTGTCGAAAGCAGTGTTGCAAAGCTTCAGAAGTGGTTGCTGGGGTTAAATTTTTGAAGATTCAGAATTTAGCTTAAGCACTAGGTGACAAAGATCGAGAGGAGAACAACTTCTTAGAGGGTTTCCAGCCAAAGAAATCTGCAGATCGATCAGAGGATCGAAGAGTGCTTATTCATTTTCTTTGGCAGACTTCCAAGAGAGGAGGTAAGTTGTCAGAGGGAGCAGAGGGTGCCTATTTCGCCAAGGACCCTAAATCCAAATTTCTAGCATAGAGAGTAGGAGTTCCAACAGATTTGCTGAGTAGATGGCACCTTACGGACTATGTGATTAGGATAGGTTGGACAGTCTGTCCAACTTTGCAATCTGGAAGGCGAGAATCCTGGTAGTCATGGAGGCATCGATCTAAGGGACCATGTAGAAAAAGTCCTAGCCACGTCAACCGATGTTGCTCTCCTAGCAAAGCATGAGGAAGCCGTAGCACATGCCAAAAGCTTCAGAATGGATGGGGTTGAGGAACATATAGTTCCACACATAGCCAACAAGAAAACGGTTCAGGAAATGTGGAAAGCCTTAACTGCCCTATACGAGGGAAAATCCGTCCAGAGGAGAATGCTTCTGGAGATTCAATCAGTTGCGGTTATTCATGATGGCCAAGGGAGAAGAAATCGATCCCTTTCTTTTTAGATTACGGGCAATCAGAGATCAATTGTCTACCATGGGAGAAAAGGTGGAGAATGATGTGATGGTAAGGACTGCACTCAATGCAGTCACAGAGGACTAGGAAACTTTTGTCCAAAGTGTCTTGGGCAAAGCGGACCTTCCCAACTGGGACAATATGTGGGAAATCCTTCGTCAAGAAGAACTTCGTCGATTCACCAAGAGGCAGTACAACACGGGATCAAGTAAGGTGAAGAAGGAAGAGGAAGAATATGCAGCCTTGACATCAAAGAGGGAGTAAGGGAAGAAGAAGTGTGATCTATCTAAGATCAAGTGTTTCCAGTGCGATGAACTAGGAAATTTTTCCAGCAATTGTCCTCAGAATAAGAAGGACAAGGAAGATTCTACTTCCAAGGCTGTTGTGGCGGACGATGGTTCTGAAGATGATGTAGCCATGAACTCTCATGAACCACGAAAGTGGGGCGACATGGATCTGTAGAGGAACTACAGAGTGGTGGCGGGATCCTTGAGCAACTCATCTCTTGGATCACATCCGAGCTAAGGGAGCCTTAAGACAATAGCGGGACAAGTGGAGTAGTTGGTGCAGAGAATCACGGATGAAGCAGAGGCAGAGCTGAAAGCTGAAGGGAGCAGCGCAGTGCAGATGCAGCAGCAACAACGCAGGGGTTGATGTAATTTCAATGGCGCAGAGCAGAGCTGCTTACGCAGAGCAGAGCTGCAACAACGTAGAGGCTTCAGGAAGACAACACAACACAACAACAGCGTGGGAGATTTCAGTGCAAGGGCTGATGTGACTTCAACAACATAGTGGAGGTCTGCTTACGCAGTGCAGAGCTGTAGCTATGTAGCTGTCTCCAGATGTCAACAAAGATCAACAACCTATGGAGCTTTAGTGATGAGAATGCAGCCCAACTGACTTGTCTGTCAAATATTGGGCAGGAGCTTCAGTTGTTTCTATCAGCGACTGAAGTCGTTGTGTAGCAGATTGCAGCACGGTGCGATAGATTGAGAGGGAGTTGCAGTACAGATGTAGCAGTGGTGGTGGCAACGTCATGGGCATAAAGTAGAAAATGGTAGTAGTAACACAGTGATGAAGGGCAGTAGGTCCAACATTAGTGCGGAGACCCACACCAGAGATTAGTGTAGAGCTTCAGGGTGAAACAGTGTTGTACTAGAGTACATTCTTTGCTAAGAGGGAGTGTTGAGTTTTCTTGAGTGTTGGGGTAGCATCTAATGTGCTCTATCTCCCAAAATTTGTGGAGGGACTAAAGTACATGAGATCTCCAAGACCCAGAAAGGGATTTGGGAAATTCCATCCAGTTTGGGGGAGATAATTAATTAATTAATATTTTTAATTAAGGACCCTAAGTCTAACTTAGAAAAATTAAAATATTAAAGGTAATTAATTAAAACATGTGATGGAAATGACTCAAGTCACACGGATGAAGCTTTCTTTTAATCTTAGCCATCGATTGGATTATGGTTGTTGGTTTCCCAATGAGAAAGTATAAAGGAAAGGCTCGCGGTCAGTTGGAGAACACACACACGGAGGCAGAGCACTGAGACTAAGCTGAAATTCTAGGTTAGGTTTCCTAAGAATTTTCAAAAGTGTTTCAGCTGCGGAGAGGGGTAGTATTGGCTAAGGGGATGATTTGATCCGAGTGCCAAGAATCAGCAAGAGGTAGAGAGGCAGCAACCAGAGGCAACGCAGAGGAGCAGGGGCAGCAGTAGCAGCTGCGCAACGCAGAGGGCTTCAATTGCTATGCACGCCCATAAAGGGAAATGTTGAGCTAGCAGGAGACCTCCAGGGTTACGCAGAGACCATCCAGGGCAGCGTAGGGACTACGTCACCAAATCTGGGGTTATGCAGCCCTTTCTAGGCGAGCGCAGAGGCTAGCAGGACTGACGCAGGGGCTTCAGGGGCAGCACTGGGGTTTCTAGAGGCAGAAATTGGCTGAGTCTTGTAAATCCCATTTGAGGGTGTGGATCAATGAAATCTTTAGTCTCAAGAGCAGGTTAGCTGCAAATCTTTTTTTTTCTCTGTCGGGTTAACCAATAAGGTGCCCAAATTTGCTATATTCAGAAACTACTTAATAATATAAACCCTCCAGCAGCCAGAAGATTGGTTTTCCTGCATTGGGTTTTTCCAAGGACAGTTGTCCAGAAAATCTTGTGTCACTTTGTCTATGTGCATGTATCTTTTGCTTAGATATGCATCGGTGAAAGTATGTTATGTGTTTACTTCGATATTAATCTGAATTTCAACATTAATAACTTGATTAAGAAGGAGAAGCATAACCAAATCTAATAGTAGGGTTTCTGCATAAAGTAATATTCAGAAAATTTCACACCTTCTTCACACTTGAATAGTGTCTTATTTCTGCAATTACCACAATCCTTCCTCGCACTTGAACACAGTCCTTGTTTCACACTTCTTGCTGATATGTATGACCGTAGAGATCTTAGGCTTGACCTCACATTTCAACCTCAGACAAGTCCGAAGTTTTGTTCTTAAATGAAATGCAGGCCTTACCTTTTATAGTGTACACCTTTACTGTGATTTAGGCCAAACTTACAAACTGATGGTAGGCCCACATGTTCACTTCTTATAGGCTGACATGAGGAGGCAATTCAACGCTGATCTTGAGCCACATTTTGAGCCATGTCTTCAAGGCTTATGTGACAAGGTCTTGAGGCATACTTCTTTGACTTGACACTTCATATTCATGACTCTTAATTAGTACATTTATGACAAGATGAGAAATCCCTAAAAGATATCAAGAAGAAGTCTTTGGACCTATATTAAAAATCTTTCTCTGAAACCCATGAAGCAAGCATAACGAAAATACATTTTATTATCTTTGTCTTCTTCATTACATAAATACATAATTACATAGTCAATATGAAGACCAAACCCAGTTACACTTTCCAACACTCCCTCTTAACTAGGGAGGTATTCATAATGGTACATGGTCACTTTCAATTTGAAGAATCTCATACGAAGAATCGAATTGGTAATCACATCTGTATACCATCACTTCAACCAACATTGTCCTAGTGCAAGGCCTTGACTAACAAGCCCATCTCTCAACGAGACAATGGGCTACAATGTTGGCGAGACACATGACTTATAGACACCATAGTCATTGTCTCTCCAAGATACATACTCCACCCGGGTGTTCACAGAGTATGACCTTCTTGGACTATTCTTCTCTTGGGTAGCTAGCCCTCAAAGAATATCGGTCCCCGACTACTCTTATCTTGAATGCCCTTTCTCATTCTCAAAGAGTATCAGATGCTAGATGATTACCCAATCCTCCATTCCATCATTCAAGTGAAAACCAGAATGATGTGTTTATTCATTTTCTCCTCTTGGCCTTCACTAAGACTTACGACTGTTAGTTTTGGTTTAGTGCATGACACATGAATTTAGTGAATCATATTCGTCACTTCCTTTTAATTCAGGAATGACATACCACAAGTTTCTTTCAAGTAAGAATCTTACCACCACCCTCTTAACCAGGAACTTGCAGTAACAATGGTGAGACACCCAAATTCTCATGAATAATTTCTCCCCTCGATGTCATGGATTTCGATATTGAGGAATCTTCAACGTTGACTTCATAGGGCATAAGTCATCCATCACTTTCATCCATGCGTCATGTCAACCACCAAAAGGTGATTCATCAGTCTTTTTCATCTGGTCCATCTTTATGCCATGCTGCTTTCCTTCGAACTATCTCCCAAGGATCTTACATCCTTCCACATGGTTGAGAACCCTCCATAAACTTATCCAGATAAACATATACATAATAATTTTTAAATCAAAAGTTACCTCAGTGATTTTTTTTACCATGACATCTTGTAGGCATCGGCATCCTCTATTTAGATTGACACATCTCCTAAAGATATGTATTGTCAAGGGTCTTCTTGTTTACCATACTTCTATCAAAGTCTATATATCTTCCCAGGAGATCTCCTAGTCACATCTTCTTGGCTTCGGATGATAACCTCCTCTTGACATGGTTGCACTTTGTGATCTCTTCCTTTCTTTCTCCACATAGCTTCATTCCTAAGAACTTCCAGTATCCAATTCCTTGTTTGTATACAACCACCTCATATTCCATATGAGGACATTTTTTGATTTCATTTGTTAGTGGCAACCTGTGCACTAGAAGAGATCCTTCTTTCTTTGATCATACTTCTAAAGATAGAAGTTCATCACGTGCAACCATATGACATGACTTCACAACATCCAGTAACAACATATAGATATATGTACCTCATCCTTATCCTTTTGAGTCATCCTTCAACAATTTTACTAGAATGAAGATCTTCATTCCCTTGACTTGCTTCATCAATATGCCATCATGTTCTAATCCCTGAATTCTGCAAGATAGAATTCCCGATGAAACCTTTTTCTTTCTTACTAGTTAGTGAATCTAGAAAGGACTCCATTAGAAAAATGTCAGCACCTGTTTGATGATGACCCTTGATCTTGATGACTTCCGTCCATCAATGTAGTTATCAGTGAGGTTTCCAGGAGCTACTTCTTCAAGTGCTCCTTCCATGCTTCTATCATGATGCTATTAATATATACTGCTTCCTATCATACAAATTTACAACCAATAGAATCCACTTAAAGAGAAAGATGATCTCAGCCATAATAGAGATCTTTCACTTATTCTTTCTTAGATTTCTTTGCATCAGGTGCTTCCTTTTCATCTGTGACATGGGATTCTTTATTTTTCCTCTTGTCCTTTCTAAATTTAGGACAATCCATTTTATAATGCCCAAAATCATTACATCCAAAGCATCGTGCTTTTTCCATATTTTTTCTTTTATTCTAAGGAGCAAAATTACTGAATCTTCCTTTCTTCCTGGACGTGGCTACAAAGGCTTGATTCCTTTCACTTGATCCTGTATAACATTTGGCTTTCAATCTTGATTCTACTATCTTACATAGATCCTGGAATGGCATTGCTTCTTCCTTCCCATCGATGCTTGAAGTGAAACTTCCCCTTTCTTTAAGTAGAGCATTTTGTACCATAGTGAGTATTTCTCCATTAGACATTACTTCTCTCAATTTTTGCAGTTGATCTCGTATTGTGAAAATCTCCATAAGATATGTAATTATTCCTTCCTTTCTAGAATTTCTCAATTTGTATAATTTTGTCTCAAGGATATTATTTCCCTTGTAGAACCTCTCGAGAATAGCTCCACCAATTTATCATATATTTCTTTTGAGGATTCTAGATTTGATACATAGGGAATGAGAGAGTCCTTTATGGATTCTATAAGAATCCTTCGGGATTTTATGTCTCGCTTCATGTATTTGATATATGCTTGAATGTCTTCTTTTGAAGGTTGAATTGTAGATCTTTTGATGTAGACCATAACTTCATTTTCAATTAGATTCAGATATGTCCTCTTCTTCCATGCACTAGAGTTTGATGACCCAACCAATTTGTTTCTCTCTTTGCAATAAGTCATTTTGATAGATTTAGATGAGGTCATAGATACTTACTTGAGTAGAGTGACTTTCTCCTTCTAGAAGCTTCCTTGATGAAGATGAAGTTAGGAACTCTCTCTTATACTGAATTCTCCACTGTAGATGTCTTCAAAGGTGTTGGATAATGTTGGATGGTGCTTGATGATGTGTCTTCCAACAATATCTTGAATGTCATAAATCTTTGATGGCAAAGATTATTTCCTTGATGAGTGGATCCTTTGAATGAGATTGAAGGTTTTCTTGAAATGACTTGAGAATCTTCCTTGTAAATTGATTTGACTTTTCAATGCAAACTTTGACCTTGACTTTTATTCTTGCTTCCTTGAGTGTCTCCTTGTCAAGTAGCCCTTGCCTTCAACACCTTAGCTCTGATTCCATGTTGAGAATTAGGTAGGGCTAGGTTTAATTCAAATTCTCTTCTTGATAATTACTTGGGAGCTTACTTCTTTTACTTATGTCTTCTCTTCTTAGTTTATTATGTCTTTTATCAAGTCAAATACCAAAATACAAGAGACACAAATTTAGGCTCTTCGAGCCATGGCCAAAACCTCTCCCTCTTGGAGAGGAAAACCCACAAGAAATTCTTTTTATATACTTTTAGATGACAAGTACCATGACCATGACACAAACCCTTGACCCTTGTATGCCTCCAGGTCCTTGTCATTGCTTCTTCATTGACTCCTTGCGCTGATCCTTCTTTCCTGTACCGTCCTGCACCTTTTATCACCAACACTAGAGAGCTCGGTTTCTACTTGTATTCTTCCTTCTCCGACTGTATGAGATCCTTGTTTGATATCAGCATTGTGTCATAAACTGTTTTACCTTATGCTTTCACTTATCCTTATTGACTGTACACACTTGTCTTGATTCCTTATATAGAACAGTTCACCCTATACTATAAAGATACCCTTACACGTTCCTGTTCTTCTACTTAACATAGTATTGTTCTTGCACTTTAGCACAATCCCTTCTCCGTATTAGATATTGACCTGTCCTCACTCTTATTGCAGTCTTGATTCCACACTTTAATATAGTTCCTTCTTCGCACTTGAACACAGTGTTATTTCCGCAATTACCACAATCCTTCTTCACACTTGAACGCATTCCTTATTTCGCACTTCTTGCTGATATGTATGACCGTAGAGATCTCAGGCTTGACATCACATTTCAACCTCAGACAAGTACGAAGTTCTGCCCTTAAATGAAATGCAGACCTTACTTTTTATAATGTACACCTTTACTATGATTTAGGCCGACCTTACAAACTGATGGTAGGCGGACATGTTCACTGCTTATAGGCCGACTTGAGAAGGGAATTCAACACTGTCTTGAGCCACATTCTGAGCCATGTCTTCAAGGCTTATGTGACAAGGTCTTGAGGCATACTTCTTTGACTTGACACTTCATATTCATGACTCTTAATTAGTACGTTTATGACAAGATGAGAAATCCCTAAAAGACATCAAGAAGTCTTTTGACCTATAATAAAAACCTTGCTCATGAAACCCATGAAGCAAGCATAACAAAAATGCATTTTATTATCTTTGTCTTCTTCATTACATAAATACATAATTACATAGTCAATATGAAAGTCAAACCTAGTTACACTTTCCAACATGGTTCGTCATCATGGGTTTATCAGATTATCCATAATCATGCTCTGGGTTTTATCGGCGTAAACCATGCCTAGGGTTTTTTCGGCTGACCCTAAACCATGCATACATGATTCCCTATCCATTTCACTCTCACACGTGGTTTCTGGCTTACCACAAACTTGCACTTACATACACTGTCACAAGTGGTTTCCGGCTTACCACAAACCTACACTTCTAAAATGGTTTCTGGCTGACCACAAACCTACGCTTACGAAGTTGTTTTAAGATTACCATGAAATTCATGGGGGTACACACAACTCCGGGCACGTAATATTACAACCTTTTGAATGACCATAACAAAACATCATAAACTTGCTTACTAATATATGTGACACAAATACACCATCATCGTGAGTCTATTCCACAAACTCACACAAACTTTAACTTGGCTATCCATCATCCTCTAATCTTTAATATAGCTCCAACTACTATCCTTTGATGCCATCTTCATTGTTTTTGTTCTTGTCATGCAAATAAACCTGTCTATTGTTGAAATGACCAATTCCAACACAAATTCAAATTCACAACAATATTTGGCCAAATTAAATGTCTATGGCAGCACAATTTTAAAATATAACAAATTAATAATTCATAAATAGTATTCAAATCAAATCGATTGATCATTTTGAAATTACTTAGAGCATACTGTTCACCCATCTGAAACGAGCTTGAGAGCTACAGAAGTGGTAGTCTCAACACACCTCGTTTGTCAACAACTTCTTGTCAGGTTAAGAAAATGGGTCAGCGACAGTTCGAAAAAGAAAGGCTTTCTACAAAACCTTTTCCAACAAAGATTGGATATGACTGATTTGTTAAAAAAATTAATGCATCCTAAATTCTTTTCCCCGACACAGAGTTATGTTGAATTTACAGAGAATTGTGGAAATGTCTTTAAATATTTAAAAAGACTATATAGTTGCGGAAATCAAATCATAAAAGTTCATACCTGAAATTTTCACCATCTAATTAACAATACTATATATTTCTCAACAATTCTCCTTTCCCCACTCGATTGAGCGTTCTCCCTCTTTCGAATCTCAGGCAGCGATCTTCATGCACGGAATTGAAAAGCTCCTGAATAGGAGCCGATGCATAGAATTGAAAGCTGGATAATGCTCAGAACGGAGCACATAAAGAATGGATCTGACCCAATTATGTGGTTGGCTTTACGCATATCTCAACTCTACGATCTAAGACAATTCATTTTCACAAGGGCACTAATCAGCAGCTATGCGGACCAAAATCATTGTTGCTCCAGCTCTAAGATTAGTAGCTTCTACTGGAGCACCATACAATGAACTACCTTCATCTTTCTCACTCCCAATCGCAATATTTTTGCTGACCCTTATTTTGGCTCCAAGCTTCTGCAATTCTCCAACATGTCTCATGCGCCCTTCAAAAAATGTTTCTTCGACAACGCTTCGACCATTGCACGTAGCCAATAATGTCATTAACTGAGGCTGCAAATCAATTGGAAACCCAATTCTTCAACATGTCTCATGCGCCCTTCAAAAAATGTTTCTTCGACAACACTTTGACCATTGCACGTAGTCAATAATGTCATCAACTGAGGCTGCAAATCAATAGGAAACGCAGGGTATGGAGGTGTTGTTATATCCACGCCATCAGGCCCTGTGGGTTGGATTCTGCATCCAATGTATTCGAGCTTGCTTATGAGTGATGTTAAATGCTTTGGGACAACAGGGGACGTTGAAATTGATGACCGAGTCATAGTGGCAGCAATAAAAAAATGTAACTAACTTCTATGCGATCGGGTATAATAGTGAAATTGGCACCATGATGCTTTTTCATGTCCTTAATAACTAGAGTGCTTGTTCCTGCTCGATCAATGCAAGCCCCACATACAATTAGGTACTCTACTAGATCAACCACTTCTGGCTCCTGAGCTACATTTGAAAGTATTGTCTTTCCATCTTTCCTTATCTCAACATGGGCGCCGAGTGCTTGTAGCCCTCTCAAATGCAGGTCTATTGGGCGAGCTCCAATATTACAGCCTCCAGGAAGAGCCACATGGGCTTCACCATACCGAGCCAGCAGAGGACCGATCACGAAAAAAACTAGCCCACGGCTTCCTGACTGCCTCTGAGCATGGCTCCGTGCATCTTACACCATCTGTATGCACCGCCACTTCTGAACTTGAATTCTGTGCACCTCTACTCCAATAACGAAGGACCTGCATCATCATTCAAGTGTCATGGAGATCTGGAATCATGTTGAATGCTGAAACACCGCTTGAGCATAGAGATCTGTCTTATCATACACTCTAATTGTATTTACATGAAAATAATAATATAATATAAATATATAGGTTACCTATCTAGATACCTAGCCTATTTGAACATACAATCTCTTAGATACCTAGCCTATTTGAACATACAATCTCTTAGTTGAGTCAATATCTTAATTATATCAATTTTGGAATCTAATTAATTGGAGAGAATATCTCAATCAATTAGACTTCAACAAACTCTCAAATACTAAAAACAAACTCATATACATAAAATAAACCACAACAAAAACACATAAAAATTATATTTTTTCAAATTCAATTAAAAATAAAAATATTGGCAAACTAAAAACAAACTCATGTACATAAAATAAACCACAACAAAGACACATAAAAATTATATTTTTTCAAATTCAGTTAAAAATAAAAATGTTGGCAAAATTAGCATCCCATAATGTCAAGTTTGCTTGCTTTGTTTGCTATTTGAAGTTTGACTCATTCGACCCATCCCTAGAGTTTTTTTTTTTTTAACTCATTCGACCCATCCCTAGAGTTTTTTTTTTTTTAAGTTTTTGATATTTGTTTATAGATTTTGATTGAAATACATAACTTGCCTTTAGTATATTGATCCCCCATATATATTGAAGTCGTTGTTTCCTTTTTTTCATATTCTAGAACCATATCCTTGTGAGGTAAACTAAAAATGGTAGAGCCCACACACTGGTAATAATATTTTCTTTGGAAACATGCATGTTGGGTATTTGGATGCCATCATAATCATTGTTAGATTGTTTGGAGTAGTGATTATAACCATTATAAGGATTCATTGAATTTAAATGTGATGCTGTGGAGTATAGTTTTAGTTTGGTGATAAATTTATGTTGTGAATTAAATATAGAGTATGAAAATGTTGCATTATAAAACATTAATAACATTAAAAAAATTGTTGGTTCTAAGTTCAATGAAAAAATGTGGTGTGAGAAAAATTTAGCAGCTAAAATAAAATTAAGATATTATAAGGAGGTCATCAACCCCATTCTATCAAAAGTATCTCTCTTTTAACTAACTCAAAGAAGAAAATTAAGATAGCCAAGATTAGAACTAACTCTCATGAGCTCCATAGTGAAGTTTTAACTAGCTCAAAGAAGAAAATTAATATAGCCAAGATTAGAACGAACTCTAGTGAGTTCCATAGTGAAACAGGTCGTTGGAGAGTTCCTAAAACACCATGGATGAAAAGGATCTGCCATCTCTGTGAGAATATGAACATTGAAGATGAAAATCACTTCCTCTTAAAGTTTCTCGAGTACAACTATATTAGAGCTCAATTTCATAATCTTTGTTGCAATACTGATCTTCCTAGCCTTTAAGATGTCAAAATTATAGTAAGCTCGAGAGGCTTCTCTCCAAACTTTTTGAGCATAGGAATAAAATGTTAAATCAAACTAAATAACTCTTTTATTTAGGTTCAATAAACCAAAGATTGGTCTCAGTTGACGTTAACCATCATCATCATCATCATGAATAATAGGTGAGATGAAAAATTTAGTAATAATTATTAGTGAAAAGTACTGATTAAAATTAACAATTAAGTAAAAGTTATTAGATATTAAAAGTGAGAATTAATATAGATAACAAATTTATGATTCTTGATATTTCAATTTATGATTCTTGGATGTGAAATATCAACAAGAGAAAGGATGTGATGAGCAGTGTTAACTAAATGTTTTAAATTAGAGATATTTGTGATCAATTTGAAAGAATTTACAATATTTGTGATATTTTATTTTTATTTTTTTATAGATACATAATTTTGGTTAGTTGTTGTTTTTTTTTTTTTTTTACTCACCCTCTTTGGTTTAGTTTAGTTATTTTGTCAGCAACAAGTCGGCAACATTAATTCATTTTTTTGTGCAATTTATCATTATCATTGGGGACTAGTAGTGAACTTTGCCACGTAATACCAACTTTTCCGGGGTATTTGTGAGTGGGTTCACTCCTTAGTGGGTATATGTGCTTATTTTTTTTTGGTGATCAAACTTCCATTCTTTTTAGGTGGTACATATTAAGAGTGATTTATTTGTATCAATATAAGAAGGAGCATTGTTGTCAACATAGAAACTATGAGCTCAATTCATAGAAACACATTTTTACATATGAGGATACATAATTTTTTAGATGTTATTTTAGGTTTTTCTTTTGTTATTGAAATTCTTTTATATGGACTTTGAATGTTAAAAAGTGAAGATTATTAGTTGTAAAAGTGATAATTCCAATGAATTGTTGAGTTAAATATATATCTTGAACATTTTTTGATAGTAAATCATGGAATTTTTTATAGTGAGTGCATTTGAATATCATTATTGGTTTTTCAACATGCTTACATAATAATCTAAAATACATATTCATGAATGTTTCAAAGTAATGTAACATTGCTTGATATTCATTACTTAATATGTCAACAAATAACAACAATTATAGTGATTTATATTATAATAAAGTCACGCATTCACTCAAATTTAAAAGAAAAATATTAATTTAAAATGAAATTTCTACATAAAATATATCATTATAGTAATGAATCATAATAAAAATAAATAAAAATCTGATAATGTGTTTTTTTATAAAAACGAAACATAATTAAAAAAAAAAAAATTGATGATGTGTTTTTTTATAAAATTTATTGTTTCTACATTTTAGTTTGAGATTTTCTTATTATACCTGTAAAGCATCAGTTTTTCAGTTTTTTAATTGACTTGCATATTAATTTAATTTTGAAAAAAAAAAAAATTACATTTCTGCAATAGTTTGCCTTTAATTTTTTATTATTATTTATGTAAATATATTTTTCTTATTATTTATGTAAATATATTTTTCTTACATCTGATTCATTGACATGGTTCACATATTATTTCCAAATGATGGTGGTCTGAGCCTCATTGTACTTTTGTAATGACGCAAAATGTGTTATGCTTTGCAGGAAAAAAACTGAGTTGTCTTTAGTGTTACTTCTGTAATGACACCAAATTGTCTTTAGTGTGACTTTTTGGACTTTGCAGGAAAAAAAATGAGTTGTCTTTAGTGTTACTTCTGTAATGACGCCAAATGTGTTATGCTTTGCAGGGAAAAAACTGAGTTGTCTTTAGTATGACTTTTTGGACTTTGTGGCAAAAAAACTGAGTTGTCTTTAGTGTGACTTTTTGGACTTTCAGGTGTCTGTGACTTTTTGGACTTTTAGGTGTCAGAATCTGGCCTAAAAATTTGAGGTGAATTCTTGATTTGTGTTATTTAAATTGGTTTTTTAACTGTATATATAGATTCAACACCTTAAAAAATCCCTATGGCACTTCGATTGTGCAGGGGTTACAAGTTTATGATTTCAATAAATTTGTGCCAGATTTTAATAAAATTAGACTAGAAAAATTCACGTGAAAATATTCCAAAAAATCTCATTAAAAACAACTCCAAAAAAACCTTTCTGAATAAAGTAATCATGTTTACTGCTCTCCTAAGTGGTATCAAATTAAATATTTACTCTGAATCTTTGAATTCATGAAAACACGTGTAGACCTTTAAAACAAGTTAGTAAGTTAAACTAATTTAGACCTTTAAAACAAGTTAGTAAGTTAAACTAATTTACATCTGACTCAATTATTGTACTCAGGTTAAGAGCCTGGCACAATGACATGTGCCTCAATTACTGCATCCCATTAAAAACATAGTTGTCTTTAGTGCGACTTTTTGGAGTTTCAGGTGTCGGAATCCCGTGAAATTTTTTAGGTAAAATCTTGGTTTTTGTTATTTAAAATGGTTTTTTTTTACTCTATATATGGATTTAGCACCCTAAAAACCCCTAAAGCACTTAGATTGGGTTAGCAATCAAACTTTTCTTTTCAATAAATTCATGCTAGATGTTAGAGAAATTACACCCAAAAAAACCATCGTAAAAATCTTCAAAAAATTGCACTAAAAACTACTCGATTAAAAACCTCTGTTTTTCAAAACCAAGAATTAAGGTGCCTACACTATAATTTTTGAAATCTGAACTTGCTAGATTTTTTGAACTCGGTATATTTGACAATAATAATACAGGTTGGCATTAATTATAATTCATTTTTTATTATTAGAATTAATTATAATTCATTTTTTATTATTAGAATTAGTTATAATTCAATTTATGTATTTTTCGAACTCGTATACTGACAATAATAATGATACGTATATGTTTCCTTGTGTATTTTGGGAACTCTTATATTTACAATAATGATACATACAAGTATGAATTATAATTATTTATTTATTTATTTATTTTTTCCGTATTTGTGTTATATTTTTCAAGGTTTTTGGTTTTATTGTACAAAGAAAAATGAACATAAAAAAAATGTTTTTAAGTTAATTTTGTCTTTAAAATTCAACATATTTTTTAAAATTTATAGAAAAATTAATTAGAAGATAAAATCAACAAATATTCAAATTACTTATATAATTTGCACATTATATATAGAAAAAAATTATAGAATTTTTTACTTACAAATATAATTTAGTTTTTATAAAAATTAAAAAAATCAAATGTTTAAATTGCTCATATAATTTGAAAAATAAAAATAAACCTAAATCTAATTTAAATTCAAATCAAATGTCTATTCTTTTCATTTCTAACTTTTACTTGATTCATTAAAAAAAACAATGAACATATATTATATATAATGATTAAACACTTTATATTTTATCTTGTTTTTAAAATTTTTATGAAGCACTTTGTTAAAATTAATTAAAAAGAAACAATGAATATATATTATATATAATGATTAAACCCTTTATATTTTATCTTGTTTAGTTAAATTTTTTTTTTTGGGTTTGTTTTGAAATTACATTATATTTATAAATAAATAATAAAATGTTGTATTATCAACACATTATCATTTATTTATTTATTTTAAACTTTAATTTGTTTTTTTTATTCTTAATGAAGTAGATAATTTTAAATTAATTTAAAATCTTTATTATAATTATAAAAATAAATTCTATAAAATTATTCAATATTATTAAAAATACATACATATATATTATAAATTAAGCAGTGTTAAATATATATACATATAAAATGAAAAAATTATTGTAATGTATATCATTAAAAAAAAATCGCTATGTTACTCTAAACATAGCATTTGATCTATATACTTTTCGGAAATCATAAGGATATTAATCTTTCATTCACGTGAATGTTTCAACCTTTACAATCATTATAACATATATCTATTATCAATACTTAGATTCGAAGGTTTTAACCTATCTCGTGACTCTCAAGTGAGCCTACTCAGTAGTTTTGTTTGTTAACTCTCATTATCCAAATCATTAATGTTGGGAGGACAGCCTATAATGGAAAATCTTTCACATTCGCTTCCCATGGTTTAATCATGTTGCACAAGTCCCGTCAGGATTTTTATTTAATTATGGTCTACGGCTTTGTACACGCTCTAGATTATCTTCACCATTTGGGGCCATCTGTCTACTCCCCCACCGTTCGATTGGAATCTGAGGATCGACAGAGGAGGATAATGCGAAACCACTTAGGGTAATGTCCCCGCAAACCCTAACCACCTTTCCTCATTTCCGTTGTGTGGTTTCGCTGTTGTGGCCCATCTGCAACTTCCCCCGCGACACGGTTATTACCGTCGGGTAGAGACCATGCTCTAGTCCCGAAATCAAATGTCTCGGCCAAGACCTGTCAGGTAATCTGGGTGATTTACGAACTGCAACACATTTTAAAGTTGTTTTGGATCATTTTTGTTGAGTCCCAACTCCTTTCTGGTTTAATTGTTTCGCGTTGCTAGATGCAACGTTTATGCCACCTACCCTGGAAATTTTAATAAGTATACTTGGTTTTAAAATTGGGATTTCTAGCTTTTTGCAAGGTTTGGAAGCCATTGCCAACATCAAGGCGCTCCAGTTTTCTCCTGTAGAGTTTCTCTCCACTGCGACAAGTAAAAGAAGGATTCTCATTTCAGTCTTTTATTTCCTTGAAGCACAGGTTGAGTTTTCATTTGTGCTCTGGCACTATCGCGAGTTTAATCTTGTTTTTTTATGTTTTTCCTTGCAGCTTTTCTCTCGAGCCTGCAGATAATGTTTACACAGGTCTGGGGCTCTTCTCGTCTTCTTTTACTATTTACATGCCTCCACAGATTTTAAATGAGTTTTTAAATTCCTTGTTTATGTTTGTTTTGGTACAGGTAATCCGCTTAGCCCGATAGCCAAGGGATATCCAATGTGTTTTCCTCATTTAAAGATTCAGAAACTATCACGAATTTCCTAATATTGTCTTTGCCATAACAGGTACCATTGCTTTGTTTTCATCTTGGGTTGTAGAGAGACCCGTTCTAGCTTCGGGGTTATGCTCCCAGTTCTTGACTTGTGTGATATGGTCGTCGATTTGACTATGTCAGTCTTGTTTAAACAAGGCTCTGCCTATTCAGCAACCTTGCATGCAATTTTCAAGTTGTAGTATTGTATATTTGATTTCTTGTCCAAACTTAATTGAAGGGTTTAACATTGCGGACGTTTTGTTCTCTACTGAAATTATAAAGTTCTGAAATGGATTTTATTTTCTTAATAATTTTTTACTGTATTTAGATTGAAATAGTGACCATTCGCTCGAGCAGAAGTATGATGTCTCCTGCTATACACTATGTTTACTGTGGTTTACTTCCGTGATACAATTTATTGTTCTGGCATAATCCTTTCTGTATCTTAGTTATGCATGCTATTTCTCGATTTTCCTATAAATGTATTGTACAGATAATCTACGTTTTTGACAGAGTTTTCCTTTCTCATTTAGGTATAGTAATTCTGTATGATTTCTTATAGTTTAAGATGATGACCAGACCATCTAAGCCTTTGTCCATGTATATCATAGGTACGGAAGAACGATCAGTTCTGAGGTCTAGGGTTTCGACCTTGGACCCTGAACTAATAGTTTCTTCCAAATTTGTATTTTCGGTTATAAAACAAAATATTTCCGACTTTGTTTAATCCAGAATTGTAGTTTCACTATTTCTATGTAATACCTTGACTGTCATGCTTTAACTACACTTATTCATATGGTCTTATGACACAGTCACATACCTTTGACAATTCTATAGTAAGGCCAGAATATAAAATAAAATATACAGATATCATTCACACTCGACAGGCACACTGTACAATTTCTCTTACCATATTTCAAGACACATTTTCCGAATTTTGAAATAACTTGGTCTAACAACATTCATGTGTTAAATATATCTGACTACCATATCTACATTAAATAAATTTGTTTACTTATCTCGCTTCATGCTCTGCTGATGATGTCCTCCCTACCATGAGAGACATGATTACGTCATCATCTCCCCCCGTGCTCCACACCTGAGATGAGTAGGTGGACAGAGATTTCGGAAGACCTCGGGACCCCAAGTCCAGTGTTCTTTTACAGGAATTTCAGGAATGTTGAGTGTTTCCACTGGTCACCACCAGCTCAGGAAATTATCACTCTCTTCCTTTCCTTTCCTTAGCCATAGAACATAACACCTTTTCCTCATTGGGATGAACCTTTATCCTTAGAGAAAAATGTAACTGTATGGACTATTTTTTGTTCAACCACTTCTCAGTTTTTGGAATACTTTATCATTAGTATTTTTAATTTTTTTTATGGAACCACTATTCCATGATTAATTTTATTTCAACAAAAACATAATTTATTCGTGTTCATCGTGTAATCTTTTCCTCAAAAGAAATAAATGTTGTCTCTTAAAAATAAAATAGCATAACAATTAGTTAGCACCTAAGCCATCAAAATTATATAAAAAGTTGTTTTATATATTTAATATAAAATAAATAAATATTTTACAATATGTTTATTTAATAATTTTTTCTCTAAATTAATGTGGTAATATTTTCTAATAATAATTAAAATAATGATTTTAATGTAATTTTATTTATTTATTTATAATTGTTATTATTTTTTATTTATGATTGTTCTCTTTATATATTAAAAAAAATAGTTTTTAATCCTTTTTAGAATTAAAGTTTATTTCAGTAAATTACTATTATAAAAATTAAAATAATGATAATAATATATTATATTTTTATTTTACATTAATAATTCAAGAATATATATATATATATATATATATATATATATATATATATATATATATTTTAAATATAAATCTATAAAGTTACTATCATAACACTTTACTTTTCGAATTGTGTGATTTATAAATCATTACTTCTCGTTTGCTATTATCATTATTATATTAACTTTTAAAAGAACCGTGAAGGCAGGTTACATGAGAATGAATGAATGAATGAATGAAGGGATTTTAATAACGTCCACAAGACCAAGCGATCTAAGGGACCTAGGACTCCAACCCATTACAACTTCATACTTTTCTTTAAGACTACTCTCCCGACATGAATCTTGACCAAGAAGTTCACAGTGTTGATAATTCTCGCTTCCTCGAACAATTTGTTCAAACAATCCACCTTCAGAATGCTTTTAAATTGATTACGAATATCCTTATAAGCTGGACAATCCATGATGTAGTTCCATTATGTTTCAACCTCTCCTTTCCTACAAAAGATGTAGATTCTTTCTTCCCAGTCTTCTTTTGGAGTTGTCCATCTGCTTGTTTCACATCTGAGATGATGAGACCCGGTCCTCAACTGTGCCATTAATAATCCAGCCTTTCCCGTGATTTTGGCCCCTAAATATATTTTCTCATCATGAGACCATGTCGGGTTGAAATATTTAACATAAAGTGATTTTTTCCGACCAACTTGTTTTCCCAAATGGTAGTCCTGAATTTTTCAAGCACCCATTTTTAATTTCCTCTTTAGAATTAGGAAACTCTCGCCACTCAATGCCCCACTTGCCTAACCACTTGTCATTTTATTTCCCCCAAGTTTTCTTCCTCCTCGTTAACTCATCCTCAACAACTATTTTAGACCAACGATGTGCTTCCATGGCTTCAACCTTTTTTAGGTAACTTAACAAGTGAAAAACTGCCTCAGCCTCCATTGGAAATAAACCAACCTCAGCTGGGAAGATCTCATAAGGAACCATTGATTTGACTTTGAAATTTTTAGTGAGTAGGTGTTTTTGAATTCTTTCTAATTTCCCCCACTTGTAGTCTAACATACTACTCCAAAATTCACATCCATAGAGTACAACCGGTGTAACCAACAACCCAAAAAGAGTTTTCTTGGTCTTCCATTCCCATAGTTCTGCTTTCTTGCATCTGTTTTGTAGAAGATAAAAGGCTCTCCATCCCCCCTAGATCCTTTTAGCTCTACATGCGTCCCAATTGAGCCGGTAGTGAAAATTAATTCCTAGATACTTGTATTCTTCCACAATCTCCAAGGGTTTACCCTCGAAAATAAAATTAACCTGTTGCTTTTTCCTCTTCAAGGAGAAGATCGTGATCTTGGTTTTGCTAATGTTTACTTGCATCCCAACCTCCTCACAAAAGAGCTCTAATGCCTTCAAATTCTCTCTCAGACGATGAGCCGATTTTGTAATTAGGATAAGGTCATCAGCATACAAGAGAAGTCTCACCACATACCTTGATAATTGAATACCCTCCCCATTGTTACAGTTTAACCATTCTTCCAACTTACAATATATAAGCCAAACAACATGGGGGAAAGAGGGCACCCCTGCTTGATCCCAATGTCACTACCAAAGCATTCCGAAAAACCTTCCTTAGTTTTGATTTAGCTCTAAATTTCTAGTAGAGCTTATGAACAACTACTATATATTCACTTGGAATTTTGATCTCTTCCATCCTTCTCGAAAGGTTGTCTCTAGGAACAGTGTCGAAAGCTTTCTTGAAATAAACAAAGCAACAAAAATCCTCTTCACCCTGTATGTCCCATACTTTCTCTATGAAATGCCTAAGAGTGATACAATGATCAATGGTAGAATGTCGCAGCCTAAAAATAGCTTGCCGTTTTGCTCTTTTACCTTCCTTTTTGGCCCATCTTCTAATTCTATGATCCACCATGCTTCCAGACAACTTTCCAAAAAGAGGATTAACCATAATAGTGCGGTAATTGGAGGGGATGTTAATGTCTCCATTTTTGTACAAGGGGATAGCAACACTAGTTGTCCATTCAATTGGAAAACTACTTTGTGTGATGCTATTGAAGATCTTTTTAATAATCACAGCCAAGATTTCAACCCCCCACTTTAAAAATTTTGCTTGCAATCCATCAATGTCTCGAGCTTTACCATTTGCTAACTTTTTTATGCCACGCTTGAAATCTTCTAATGAAAATAACTCAGTTGAAGTGTTGATTATGGGAGGGATACTTCTCTCTTTATCTCTCTTGTAAAGACATTTCACATACTCTAACCATTGAGTAGCCGATATATTATTATACATTTGCTTTTTCTTTTGCTGTAATTCCCTCTAAAATCTTTTTGGATTAAGTTTCCCAAGGAAATTAATTCATTCCTTCTTGAAATCACATAATTTTATTTTTTTGTTTTTAACATATTTTTGTACTTTTTCATGTCTTCATTGTTTACTTCCTTCTCTTTCAGTGATCATACAATGAAATGAGTTTGACTTTTTTTGCCCGTAAAATAAGGCTTTTTCGTCCTTTTTCCTAAAATGCCTACAATGTTAAAAAAAAAAACAATTAATTCAAATTCTGTGGAGAAGTGGGTGAAATGGAACGTCCACTATCTTTGGAATGTCGGTTATGCAAAAATTCCAGTACATTTGATACATTTAGCTGGAAAAATTATTCATTATGGTACAAATATCACTTATATCTTTATAAGTATTCCAAAATCAAGAAAAAGATTCTTTTGGAATTGCACACCTCCTCCTTAGGAGGGAACTCGGGATTTTTAAGATCTTACTAGATGGTCAAGAAGGAATTTTTTTGGGATGGTCTTAAATATGATATTCATAAGTTTGTGGCTGAATGTTCAGTTTGCCAACAAAATGAAGTTGAGACAATGAAGACCTCGGGTCTGTTACAACCTTTATCCATTCCAAGTTAGCATTGGGAGGAGGGCTCAGTGGATTTTATCACAGGTTTACCAAAGTTTGAAGGGAAGAGTGTAATCATAGTGGTAGTTGATATACTTACCAAGTATGCAGACTTTTGTGCGTTATCTCATCATTTTAAATCCAATACAGTTGCTAATTCATTCATGGAAACAATTCAAAAGCTACATGGAAACCCAAAGATTATTGTAAGTGACAGAGATCCCATTTTCACTGGAAATTTCTAGACGAAATTATTTTCTTGTATTGGTACTCAATTAGCTCATAGCTCATCTTATCATCCTCAATCTTACAGGTAAACTAAGATAGTGAAAAAATCTTTGGAAGGATATCTTTGATGTTTTGTATACGATAAACAAACACAATGGGTCAAGTGGTTAGCTCTAGCTGAATGGTGGTATAACACTTCCTTTTGTACTCCAGAAAAATTGACCTCATTTATGGAACTTTATGGATATCATCCACCATCTATCACATCATATTAAAAAAAATTCTAAGGTTCAAGAAGTGGAATATCACATTGAGCATCAACAACAAGTTCTCCAACTCTTAAAGGATAACCTCACTCTAACACAGGATCGAATGAAACAACAAGTAGATCAACATTGCAGTGAAAGAAGTTTTGATGTAGGCGACTGGGTATTTTTACGACTACAACCATACAAACAAATGTCCCTCAACCAAGATAAGAAGGATAATAAATTATCACCCAAGTACTATGGTCCTTACAAGGTGTTGCAAAATGTTGGTACTATGGCATACAAATTGGAGCTACCTACATCTTCCCGAGTACACCCAGTTTTCCATGTTTCATGCTTAAAGAAGGTTATCAGTGACAAGCTCTCAGTTCAAACAGTGTTTCCAGAACTTGACGAGGAAGTAAAAATCATATTTTAGCATGAAGCAATCACGAAAACAAGAACCCGACAACTACAGAATCGATTAACTTTAGGGTATGTCATTAATTGAAAGAACTTACCCGCTGAAGATTCCACATGGGAGGATAAAATTTTTATACATAAGTATCCAAAACTACTCAAGTATGTTGAGGACAACACTTTTTTGAATGATAGGGGCATGTTAGGTCCCTGTAATACTAGTGTATCCCCCTTATTGTTATTGTTAGTGTAACCCCCTCTTGTTGTTGTTGTGCCCATGTATCCCTTGTGTTGTTATTTTTGTGCTCCATAAAATCCCACTATTGTTATTGGTGTGCCCTGACATTATATTGTTATGTAGCCTCTCATTATATTGTGACCCCTTAGACTCTTATATATACCAATGAGGTCTTATCATTTGTATCATCCAATAATTGTTCATTTATGTAATGTAAATGAGGGTTCCCCCTCGAAGAGGATAATTTTTAGGTCATTGATCTTTATTTTCTTCTACTTTGTGAGTTGGTTGCATCTATTCCAAAATAAGAATCATATCTATGTTAAATATTTTTTGGATTACCCCATGGTGGGTGGAGATACAAGCTCCTCGTGGATGCTTGAATGTGATCGCATCGATGGGACAAACACTTGGAATAATCATGCATAGACATTTGATAATCAATACGAGCCACCTCCACTAAACTGATGCAAGGTGGTGGGAGTTAATGTGCCCTCTGGTTAGAAAGTGGACTTTATCATCAGACTTGGTTGATTTTATGTTTCACTTCGACTTCCCATTCAAACGAGTTCAAGGTTTCTACCTTATAAATTAATGCTCACACCTGGTTATGATTTACTCCAATTACTGCAGGACGTCTTTAATTATGGAGGACAATGATTATGTTAAGAAACTTGATAACATTATGGTGAATTTTGGAGTATATCATATGTAGAGCATGGACTCTGACGCCATATTTTGCACTGGTCAGTTGAGAATTGGGCATAATTGAACTTGGTGGATGTTTACACTCTCGATTGTGCATTTTCTATCTCTTACGTGGAATTATGGCGATATGTTTTACCAGGCTTATGGCACTGGTGCTATGAAATTCTTGGGATTGGATGGTAGTGTTGGGATTCGTAGTCTCTTTCAACAATGGACGCTTGGAACCAATGTTAGAAGTAAATCTTCAACTGGAATAGGGGCATCTTCAATTTCAATTTGCATTGTGGTTAACAAGCAAGGTGAGTTGTATGTTGAAGGTGCATCGAAGGCCATGAGAATAAAATTTATCATGGGTGGAATTAGTCTTGGAGTGGTATGCGGTCATCTTTCGAAGTGTGACAGATATGGGTTGAGGGCAAGGTTGGGTAGCCTTAGCCTTTCGAATTACACAGATAATGATCCTAGAAGGGGTTGGACTTGGTTTGCAAATATGGTTGTTGCTCTTCGTCAAATGACTCGACTCAAAGGATGGATTGGGGCCAAGATTGTCCCACTGATGAAAATCATGGACGCATGTCCCTTTAATCTTCTTTTTTTTAGACAATATGCTTAGTCTTTATGATATATGGTCATGGGCCTCTGATGTACATAACAGGCATAGGAAAGGATTTTGCTTAACAAACTTCCTTATAAGGTGTCATACTTATAATCTCAGACATTAAGACTATATTGTTGGTCAGGTTTCCTTATGGGTAGACCAGCAATATGGTCAAGCACAACTTGTAAAATATTTTTTCAATAATTGAAGGACAAAACTTACACAAAAAAAGGTTTTGTGGATATTTTATAAATTTTAAATACGTGAAATACCTACCATCCATCTATTACTTATTAACAATTAAATTTAAACTCTGGAAACCTATTCCAAAATAGATACACCTAACAAATTAATAATTTATTTAATTTTATTATTTACAAAATACATGTGTAATTGATTTAATTTTAATCATTCTTATTAAAAATTTTAAGATATGATACTTATAAAGATTTTGTTCGTTAAAATCTAATGTAAATGAAACAAGAGGAAACAATTAGATTGATATTGAGTATTATAAGTATCGTAGAAGTGTGAAGTACAAAAAAATGTAAAATACAAAATAAAAGAAATTTAAATTTAAACATGGTAACCAAATTTCTTTACAATACACTTGGCAGGTAAATAAGTTTGCAATATGGCACAAAGGTGCGTATTGTAGCATCCTTCCCCTGTTTTTGCACAACATTAACCCCATGCCTATTAGAGTGCACAACAATACATACACATTTTTCACCTTTTTTCTAAACAACATTGTTAAATAACATAGTGATGAAGGAAACAAAGACACAATGGATACACAAAAACAAAACAACCAGATGTATGTTTATTAAGTTGTTATGACCATATTACATTAACATCTAGAGGGAAAGAAAACCCTTTCAAGTTTGACATGCTACATGACTTCTAGAATCATGCCTTTGTACCAAATCAACTTCCTATGATCAAAACTCCTTCCTTCAAAGCCCTCAACGTGTTGATATCCCTTGGTTTCATTTTTCTAATGCTTTTGAGTCTTGGTCATTTTATTTGCATTGAATGATGACTTGACAACGTTTGGCCTTCCAAATGATCGACATGAGCCTGCGATTACCTACCTATACTCTTGTGATTATCACACCTCAAAAGTAACCGTTGTTTTAATAAAACACAACTACAGGATTATCAGCAACTACCAGCTTGGGTGTGTCAATGATTCCATGTAATAATAGTATCAGCAACATGATCCTAAGAGTGTCAGCAACTCAAAAATACATGGAATTTGTAGCACTTATTTTCCACAAATACTAATTTTTGTTGGTGTGGATGGCACAACGCCAAGGATGATCCTGCATTAGACACCCTTGGTAAGAAAATATGAGCTATCAGCATATGTGGTAGTTCTTTCAAAGGTTAAAGTACCTCGTAGGCGTGTTAGCTCTTATTCAATGAACCATAATGCATCTTCAAATATCATGTTTTTCAATTTGACTAACTACTCTGGATACTCCTTTCGACAAGTCCTCTTTCTTACCCTTGTGGCTGAAATTTCCTCAACTTCAACAGGTTTGATTGGCAGTTGTTCTTTTCATTCCCTCAATGTACCTATCCCCTTACAATCTTCCTCTTCATGGAATTGATACAAATCAACAACATTGAATATCCACGAGATATATAAATTTTCAAGCAACTATAATTTGTATTCATTTTCATAAATTTTCTAAGAATTATCAATGGGCCTATCTTTTTATATTTAAACTTGTTGTAGGTACCCATGTGAAATATTTATTTCCACAGTTGTGCCATTGCTAGTTCACTTATACAGAATCCTTTGCTCTTCTCTTCTAATCTTCTTTCTCCTTATACTTGTCATTACTGTGTTGCAACCTTTTCCTCGTGTTCCTACATCTCTTACGTGTTGTTTGCAAAATAACATGCATCAACACTCTTCCTTTCCTCTGAGTCCAACAAATTTATTAAGTCCACAACACCTTTCGGTGACCTACCATAAATAATATGAAATGTGTTCTTACGAGTCGAACTATTCAACGAGTCATTGTATGCAAACTCAACCTATGCTAAGACGATATCCCATTGACTGGTATGTTCATCGCTTAAACTTCCTAACAAATTCCCAAGACACCAGTTCACTACTTCAACCTATACATTTGTCTATGGATGATAGGTTGAATTATATAACAATTTAGATCCCATCTTCTTCCAAAGTGTCCTCCAAAATTGACCCATAAATCATACATCTCTATTTGAAGTAATGGTTCTTGGTAAAGCATGAAGCCGCACCACTTATTTGAAGATTACAATAACCACTTCAGTAGCATCATTTATCTTTGTACACGCCATGAAATGTGTCATATTCGAAAATCAATCTACAAAAACCATCACTAAATCATACTTCCTTTGTGTCATAGGTAGTCCTAAAACAAAGTCCAAGCTCACATATTCGCAATGTTTTTTTTTTCTACCGACAATGGAGTATATAGTACCATATTTTGGCTTCTGCCTTTTACTAGTTGGAAAACTCTATAACACTCAACAAACTTCTTGACATCGTTGTTGATGTTAGGCCAAAAATACCTTTCCTTTATCAACATTGCAATATTTTCCATGTCGAAATGTCCACCTAATCCTCCAACATGTAGCTCTTTAATAGGATTTGGCCTTACTAATCTTTGAGGAATATACAATTGCTGATTTTTAAATAGAAATATTTCTTGAACATGATAATCCAAGTACTTGGTTCTACTTAAACTCCAAGGTGTTTTATAAGTTGTCCAAGCTTCTCCAAAATCAATATCTTCTCCATACAACTCCTTCATGCTTTCCAAACTCACGAGTTCTACTGACAAATTTATGAGTAGTAACACTCTCCTACTCAAAGAATCTACCACCTTATTTGACATTTTAGACCTATGCTTCAAAACAAATGTATAACTTTGAAAGAATTCATCCCATTTAGAATGCCTTTGATTTAACTTACCTTGATTGTTGATATAACAATGCCTTGTGATTTGTAAACATGAAAAATTCTTTGGGTAGCAAATAATGTCTCCATTTATTCAAGGCCTGCACAATAGCATAAAATTCATGATCATATACATAATAATTCTTCTTAGCATCATTCAATTTCTCATTGAAGAATTCTATTGGTTTTCCTTCTTGGCTCAAAACCACTAGAATTGTTGTCTTGCTTGCATAATAGTCAACTTGGAATACTTAATCAAATTTCAAAAGTCCCAAAACATGTTTCTTTGTCACCTACTTTTTCAAATCTGCAAATGCCTTCATTGTTGTTGTTATCCACTTAAAATTTCCATTCTTCATGCATTCAGTAAAAGGTGTGCAAAAGTGGTTGAAATTCCTAATGAATTTCCAATAGAAACTTGCCAATTTGTGAATTTTTCTCACCTCAAAAGTGGTTTGAGGTGTTGGCCAATCAAAGAAGCCTTCACTTTTTTGGAATCCATCCCAATGCCTTCTTTCGATATTTCAAATCCCAAGTACACTAATTATTCTACAAAAATGTACATTTCTTCAAGTTGATCAACAATGTTGCCTCTTTCAACCGCTGCAACACTTGTATCACATGATCAAAGTGATTCTCCTAATTTTTTCTCAAAATTAGAATGTCGACCAAGTATACTACTACAAGCTTACCTAGTAATGGTTACAAAACTTCATTCATAAGCCTCATGAATGTGCTAGGAGCATCAGTTAGCCCAAATGGTGTAGTCAACCATTCAAACAACCCATCCTTCATCTTGAAAGTAGTTTTCCACTCATCACCTTATCTTATCCCGATTTGGTGATAGCCACTCTTTAGCTATATCTCTGTGAAATATGCAACCCCACTCAAATAATACATCATGTCATCCATCTTTGGAAAAGGAAATCAATACTTGATATTTATCCTATTGATGGTGTGAGAGTCTATGGACATTCTCCATTCCCCTATCTTCTCTGGAGTCAATATTTTTGGTATTGTACATGGGCTTAAACTTTCCCTAATCAGTCCTCTATCAAACAACTCTTGTACTTGCTTATTTACTTCCTCACTCTTTGCTAGATTCATCTTATATAGTGCCTTGTTTGGTAAGCTCGATCTATGCATCAAATCAATATAATGAGAAATACTTTTCATGGTAGGTATTCCCTTAGGAAAATCATCAATAATAATCTCCTTGAATTCATCTAGCAAGGATTTTATTTTTTCAATTATACTTTTTGAATTCACTTCCTCTTTTACATCCTTTGGAATCACAACTAAGCAAAATTCTACCCTTATTTATTCCTGCACAAACTCCTTGGTTGAACACAACATGATATTTTTGTTACTCATGTTTGTACCTCCACAATTTTCTATTGTTTCTTCTACCATTAGTGTGAGCTTGTATCATTTCCCATCTTATTAAAGTCATATATATTTTCCCTACCATCATGGTAAAATTGCTTGGAAAACAACCATAACCTTCCCAAAAGTATAGGCCATGCATCCATCTCCATCACATCACACAACACTTGTTCCTTAAGACTTTCAATCTAAAAATTCAACATCCACAATTCATCCACAGTCACTTGTTGTCCTATTTCCACCCATGAGACCTTGTAAGGATCTGGATGGCCCACACTCATAAGTTTCATCCTCTCCATAAATTTAGTGGATACTAAAGTTTTTCTACTCCCACCATCTATCACCAAGTTACAACACTTTCCTCATTTAGTTTTAGAAACTTTATTCATTTTTCTTAGTTCATCCGCTACCTTTTTCTCATGCTTGAGCAACCGCCTTGCAAACATTAAGTTCTCTCCCTACTTTTGGTGTAGTACAAACACATTTTCTCCAACCGCAGAAGCTTCATCAGGTTATGTAACTTGTGTTATGGCTTCACCTCTTCTCCCTGAATTTTTTCGTTTCAAGCACTTGAGGTTAGCCTAAATATCCTCCACCACCCTCATAAGCTTATCCTTTCTACCACAAACATTATGTTTGAAAGTTGAGGACTCCGGAGAAAAATAAAACTTAGTATATATATAATGTTTTGCAAGTAAACAAAAATAAGTAGGAAAAGTTGCATCACTTCTGACCCGAGAAGCAACCTGCACATGTAGAGCATCCATAAACAATATCTCCTAAATAAATGAGCCCTCATCAGGAGAGTCGAGAGCATGAAAAATCTCTGCATTAGAAGATTCGGGAGAATTCTTGGTGGAAACAATCGGTGGACATAAGACGAAACAATTGGAAGCCAGATACACCCACATATCACTAGCACTTAAGAATTAAAATCCAGATGAAATGTGTCCGGGAGGAATGACAAATGGTTAATACATCGGAGCATAAACAAATGAGCCATATAGTGTTTAAACCACGACACCCATGGAAATTAAATGCCCCATCAGAAACCAAGTATCGAAATAAATCCACCCCAATCGAGGCAATTCATATATGAAATATATGGATCTCGAAGTACGGGGAACTAAATAGACAATTACTAAAATTATATGTCGATATATCTAGAGACATGGAGTGGGACCAATATGGCAGAGACATATCATGAAAACATGTCCACTAATGCACATAGATCCACACAATGGTAATAATGTTGGTGAAATCAATACATAAATTAAATACATCTAGATTGACAATACGACACACCGTAAGATCCCTACCATGGTTACCAGGGAAATAACCCAACATTAACATTGCCACCTTTGAAGGGTCATTCAATGTTGTGTAACCACCCTATCAATAAATGTGTTATTAACCACTTGGTCAACTTTCCAGCCTATGAGCAGCATCACCGAATCAAATGGCACACTAAAGCCTATCGCTCGATAAATAATGAAACGGAAATAGAATATTCAAATGAAATCCTCCAAGTCCCTGCATAATACATGTTGGGAGTTAAAAATATCAACGACACAAAAGTATCAAGAAAAAAAAAAAAACAACAACAACAGATAGAAGCTCACCAATATGCACATCTCATAATAAATCACAGAGAACCTGAGATAATCCTTAACTCATTACCCACAATTGAACAATGTTGAAACTAATAAGTAGAAAATGAATCCATACAAACCAATACTAAGCACCAGTAAGATTGATGTTAATTGTGTACTAGAACGTATGAAAACCCAATATGCAAAAATATGGTGCAAAGGCAACTCCCAATCACATAATCACCACATATTAAAATAAGAAAAAAACCATAAAAGAAATAGAAGTAATTGCTTCACTCGAAAACTCCAGAAAGTTTTGAATCTTACATGTTCAGGGTCACTACAATTTTGGAAACAATAGCTAACCAAAAAATAACCAACTTGATCCGGACCTTGGGGGAGCCTCCCAGGATCTAAAACATTGAAATGGATCTGACAATATCTACAAAATTACAATGCTAGAAAAAAGAGAGAAGAACAAAACAAATAAAAGCACAAAGAAACTTTATTAAAACAAAGAATAATTGTAGTAGCTACATTGTGGTGGACAATCTGTCCTTTTACAACGTGAGGCTTGTTATTTATAGTCTTTTTTGTGTTACAATACCATTGGTATATACCATGGGTGGAGATCATGGGTCAATACCATGGGTAAATTCCATGTGTGGATGAATACCATGGGTGAATGAATATCATGGATAGATGTTAGTTACAATACCATGGGCAGATAAATACCATGGTTGTAGGCCACTTTTCATTTGGATCATTCCTCCCTCCTTAAGAAGCAATGGTCTCCATTGCGTGAAGTTCCCTCCTGAGAAGCCCTTGTTGAATATGAATATCCACTGAAGAGAAGGGTTTTGTGTGGTTAACCCATAACCATGATGAACGAAGATCTAAGGATAGAGATACCGTGTAATGCTTGTGACCATTGTGATACTCATAGTGTGCGGCCTAAAAAATGGACTTTGATAAAGTGTGGGTTTGTGGATGATCCAGAACCATAAAAAACGAAGATTCGAGGATAGGGATACCCTGTAATGCTTGTGATCAACTGTGATATTAATAGTGTGCGGCCTAGAAAATGGACTTCGATGAGAAGGATTTTGTGCGGTTGACCCATAACTGTGATGTTGATTGTTGATGAAGTAGCAGGTGTCTACATAGCTTGGGGTGGGAGGGCACGTCTCTAAATAACCAAAGTCAAATGTTGCTATGCTGAAACTGATGAATGTGAAGCAGGTGCCTACTAAAGTGGGGTGGAAGGGCACGTCTTCAAAGGGAACCCGCTCTGAATGCTGCTCCAAATTTAAAATGGACATAACTCGGTCAATATAACCCAAAATCTTTATTATAAATGTGGTGGACAATAAAAAAAAAGCTACATTGTGGTGGACAATATGTCCTTTTACAATGTGAAGCTTGTTATTTATAGCTTTTTTTTTAGTTACAATACCATTGGTAGATACATAGGTGGATACCATGGGTTAATACCATGGGTAGATACCACTTACAATACCATGGGTAAATTCCATGTGTGGATGAATACCATGGGTGAATGAATATCATGGATAAATGTCAGTTACAATACCATGGGCAGATAAATACCATTGTTGTAGACCACTTTTCATTCGGATCACAACTCCAATCATTGGCAATCCTTTGTTCAATGAAGAGTATCTCCATCAATGCATCCTTCTCCGATGTGAAAGTCTCAGGTTAACATATCATTAAGAGTTGCAAGAACAAAACAAATATTAACATGTTAAATCACTAATAATACTTGCCTTCCTTAAAATTATCTCCCACCACATTTTCTTGCAACACATCTGTTATCACTCAAAAAATTCAAATATCATTTTGACAGGGCTAAATAGGTTCATGGGTCAAAATATGGTTATAGGATTCATTTTTAAGTGTGTTCAAGGGAAATATTAAATTTTTATGGTTTAAGTTTACCCTAAGATCTAAACCCACTCATGTTCAAACTGCTTCATGTCACATCATTCATAATTTTCTGATTCATTTAATTTTCCAAAGGTTTTTGTACCAAAAGTTCCAAATTAGCCAAGAAACCACAGTTTCGTAGCGCATTACATTGTAAAAAGTCACTTTTTGCTACGAAACTGTTGAAAGTTTCGTAGCGAAATATGAAGCAAAATTTTGTTTTATGAATTTGTGAAGTCAACTTCAAAGGTGGTTTCTGGGCAAAAAGAAAGGTATTTTAAGAAAATGAGAGAGGTTATTTTCAAATGCATATCAAATAACAATAACCTCTCTCACTTTTCTCACAGGTGTTATCAGTTGATAGATACAAGGGTTTCTTTGAAGCCCTATTTTCAGGAAACAACGTTTTCCTGTTTTACACATGTTTTGCAAATGAAGTTTCTGGATAGCTAGAGATGTGTTTCAAAAAAAAAAAGATGTTTTCTTCAATACATACTGACCGATAAAAACCTCCTTCAGTTTTGCAAAATACATCATGGATTAGAAGATATAGGCTCTGTTCCAAGACCTATGTTTCAGGAAAAAACATGAAAAATCTGCAAGGATGTCTTAAATATGAAAGGTGAGATTGACACCTCAAGACTCTTAGGTGAGTTTATTTAGAGTTGTTTGAGGTTGATGACATGATTATATATAAGTTTTTAGCACTCACAGGTTTCAGTTTTCAAAATTGTACAAAAATCTGCATTTTCAGCAGTTTTGTAGCGCCTTCAGGCTTGAAAAGCAGTGAAGCGCTACGAAACTGTTGTAGCTACGTTTTTGTCTTCCTGATCAGTTTTTGAGGATGTTAAGGGCTGAAAATGGTATGAGAAATTTTTTAAAGGATAATAAAACTTGTGCAAAATAAAAGAGTTGGAATTCTTAAAGATAAAGACTTGTAAGCCAGCGCTACAAAAAGCGCTACGAAACTGCTTTATTTTCGTAGTGCAATGCATTAATTCCTTTTGAGCAATCTTTGAAGCAGTTTTTCAACAGCTGGAGGTTATGGAAGAGTTATGGACTATGTCAAGTCGAGATCAATATTCAAGACCATGAATTAAAGATTAGAATGTTCAAAGAAGAAAGAAGATCATTTGCCTAAAAAACAGGGTATTGTTTCCTATTTTTGAGGAGGTCAGCTAAGTGATCATAAAGAAATGAATGCCATTATCCAAATTCGACCATGTGATGAAATACTTGTCAATGATGTAATTTCAAGTAGATAAGGTTGTTAAAGATAGTAATAAGGAGTTTGAGTCCTTTTTGAAATATGACTGTCAAGTATAATAGGTGTCTGTTTGTCATAAATTTCATGTTTTATAGTTATGCAAGGTATCAGTGGACAGAAATTCGATGTATCTAGCCTAGAGGCAGATTATCTGATGATGTAAGATCTCTATTAAAGGCCATTGGGTCGAATTTGGCAGGGGTTGGAGATTTTTAGCAAAATTGCAGCTTATTGTAAATTGACTGTTTCAGTTAATACATAGATCTGTTACCTGACCAACTTGAGATTCTGAAGGAGTTTTTAGTGTTGACTTGTTCTATTTTCATCTTTTATATATCTATCTTGCAGTTTTTTTCATTTATATTACTCAGAATACATCCATTGATGCTCTGACTTCCTTTATAAGTGAACTGACTGTGTATTTCCATGTCTCATGTGTATGGCTTACTATTACTAAAAACTATGACCTGCCTCAACTTCCATGTCAAGTAAACTCATTGGAACACTGAAATTTTGACTCCATAAGCCCAATGTCTATATGCTAATTTTATTTTCAACCCACATCTATCAAAATCAGTTTATTTCCTAAATAGAGTTAGCCATCTATATCTTTATTTCATATCATTAACCCTTGAGAGAGCCCTCTCAGGCTGAGGAGGCTAAGCCTTAGTTACAAGATTGGTTTGAAATAGTTACATGAGATTGTCTAATCAAGCAGCCTATCAGGTCCAATTTTATGATAAAATTTTGGCGCCGGTGGCGGGGAGCGAAGGTGTAAATTTTCCTTGGGAAGAACGACAAAGTTTCAGTTCTAAGTTCTGAGAGAAGCAAACACTTAGACACATATTGGCTGTATTTCTGCTCTGGCGACTCCACACATCAAATAATCATTTGGAAGGTGACTCCACTGCTTGAAGATCAGTAGCTTGATGAAGTTTCAATATGAGTTCCATTACAAGAATAAATGCTAGGTATGCCCCTATGAATCGGTCTCATATCCCTAGTTTTCCAAATCCTATGCCAAAGGTCGAATGGTTAACTGATCTTCCTATATTTAAAGATGAAAATAAATACAATGTTGCTCTTCATTTGGTTAGATTCCATATGCATGTACACAGACTTAAGGTTCAATTCCCTGAGGATTGTCTCATGAAGACGTTTATGGCCACTTTAGAAGGAAAATCATGGTCTTGGTACGAAAGTCTGCCAAATGGTTCATTATATTCTCTTGCTGATTTCCATGTTGCATTTTATGAGATGTATGAAGGGTGTCATACCTCCTTATTGCTGGTTAAAGACCGCTATAAAAATTGTGTGAGTTTTATTGAATATATGGATAATTGTTATGAAGATGATGAGTTCATGGATGACGAAATTTTAGAAGCCCTTGATGACAATCCCTTTCATCACCAAGAAGAAAGGATAGCCTCTCTCTTGGATGAAAATGAAACCCAACAAGATTTTATTTATGAAAATCATTTTACATCCTCTGAGTTTGATGAAAATTTTCAGCAAACTTGTCAGTCTTTTGAACATCAAGAGTATGAGAATCATTTCAAACAACAAGAGGAAATATTGGAAGGTAATTTCTATAATCCTCGGGTAAAGGAAGAAGTTTATTCTTCATGTCTTTCCTTGTATCAGGCTACATCAAATAATGATCACACTAATGAGAAAGTGGATGAAATTTTTTCTTTATCCTTGTCTTCTAATCTGAAGTCATTTGAGTGCAAATCAGAAGTTAAGTTTTAATTTGTGGATGAAGTTGTTAAGAACATTGAAAAATACATTGAAGTTTTAGAAGATCAAATTCAACCTTATAGGCTTCATGATCAAGATCAGTCTTTTCAAAAGTTGTCAATGCCAGAAAACAAAGAGAGGGTGTTGCTACCTTTCTACTTTGAGTGTTGAGGAGGAAGAATACACTGTTTTTTAAAATAAGTTTGAACAGCAGTTTGATAGCACGCAATTGAAATCTTGTGTGACTGAGAAAAGCATATATGAGTTGTCCAAAGTTGCAGAATGTATTGAGAATTATCAAACAGATTATGTCTTCTAGGATCCTATAGCTGACTACATGGAAGAGTTCTACAATTCAGATTTCCAGTTATATTTTCATTTTGAAGATCAGATATATTTTATATTGCCTTGGTCATCTCAGTATCATGCTTATTTTTGGTTCAAGTGCAATCAAGAGGTTCAAATGTCAGATCAGACCAATGACTGGCTTCATTGGAAGTTTCATGTTGCTTGAATTAAAAATGGAGATTGCAGTTGTTAGGGTAAGTAGGAGTGTGTGAATAAGCTCAAAGTTGAATCAACATCTTTTTAGTTGGTACAAAGTTGTTTTTCCAGCAGTAATCATTGACCTTGAGCCCGAAGAGAAGGCCATAAGAGCTTGGCGAAGTTTTCATAAATTTCAGAGTTTTTATTTCCAAGAAGATGGATAACACTGGAATTACTGGTTCTTTGGTGTACCACAGGGACACACAATCCCAAGTGGAGCCACTGTTATCACTCAAAAACTTCAAACATCATTTTGATAGGGCTAAATAGGTTCATGGGTCAAAATATGGTTATAGGATTCATTTTTAAGTTTGGTCAAGGGAAATATTAAATTTTTATGGTTTAAGTTTACCCTAAGGTCTAAACCCACTCATGTTCAAACTCCTTCATGTCACATCATTCATAATTTATGATTCATTTCATTTTCCAAAGGTTTTTTGTACCAAAAGTTCCAAATTAGCCACCACAATTTCGTAGCGCATTACATTGTAAAAAGTCACTTTTTGCTATGAAACTCCTGAAAGTTTCGTAGTGAAATATGAACCAAAATTCTATTTTCTAACTTTTAGAAGTCAACTTCAAAGGTGGTTTCTGGGCAAACAGAAAAGTATTTTAAGAAAATGAGAGAGGTTATTTTCATAAACATATCAAATAACAATAACCTCTCTCACGTTTCTCACAGGTTTTATCAGTTTGGAGATACAAGGATTTATTTGAAGCTCTATTTTCAGAAAACAGAGTTTTCCTGTTTTGCACATGTTTTGAAAATGTAGTTTCTGGACAGTTGGAGATGTGTTTCAAAAAAAAAAGAGAGGTTTTTCTTCAAGACATACTGACCTACAAAAATTTCCTTCATTTTTTTAAAATACATCATGGATTAGAAGATATAGGCTATATTCCAAGACTTATGTTTCAGGAAAAAACAGGAAAAATTTGCAAGGATGTCTTAAATATGAAAGGTG
Organism: Pinus albicaulis; assembly: GCA_034641835.2. NCBI lineage: Eukaryota > Viridiplantae > Streptophyta > Pinopsida > Pinales > Pinaceae > Pinus > Pinus albicaulis. Next base: position 599,194,779 of record CM076569.1, on the reverse strand, counting down.
AGATTGACACCTCAAGACTCTTAGGTGAGTTGATTTATAGTTGTTTGAGGTTTATGACATGATTATATAGAATTTTTTGGCACTGACAGGTTTCATTTTTCAAAATTATACAAAAATCTGCATTTTCGGCAGTTTTGTAGCACCTCCAAGCTTGAAAAGCAGTAAAGCGCTACGAAACTGCTGTAGCTGCGTTTTTTCCTTCCTGATCAATTTTTGAGGATGTTAAGGGCTGATAATGGTATGAGACATGTGTTAAAGGATAAGAAAACTTATGCAAAAGAAAAGAGTTGGAATTATTGAAGATAAAGACTTGAAAGGCACTGCTACAAGAAGCGCTACGAAACTGCTTTATTTTCGTAGCGCAATGCATTACATCCTTTTGAGAAGTCTTTGAAGCGGTTTTTCAACAACTTGAGGTTATGGAAGAGTTATGGACTATTTCAAGTAGAGATCAAATATTCAAGACCATGAATTAAATATTAAATGATAGCTAGAATTTTCAAAGAATAAAAAAGATCATTTGCCTAAAAAACAGGGTATTGTTTTCTATTTTTGAGGAGGTCAACTAAGTGATCACAAAGAAATGAATGCCACTATACAAATTTGACCATGTGGTGACATACTTGTCAATGATGTAATTTCAAGTAGATAAGGTTGTTAAAGATAGTAATAAGGAGTTTGAGTCCTTTTTGAAATAGGACTATCAAGTATAATAAGTGTTTATTTGTCATAAATTTCATGTTTTATTTATGCAAGGTGCCAGTGGACAGAAATTCAATGTATCTAGCCTAGAGACAGATTATCTGATGATGTAAGATCTCTATTGCAGGCCACTGGGTCGAATTTTTCAGCGGTTGGATATTTTTGGCAAAATTGCAGCTTATTGTAAATTGATTGTTTCAGCTAATACATAGATCTGTTACTTGACCAAATTGAGATTCTGAAGGAGTTTTTAGTCTTGAATTGTTCTATTTTCATCTTTTATATATCTCTCTTGCAGTAGTTTTCATTTATATTACTTAGAATTCATCCATTGATGCTCTGACTTCCTTTATAAGTGAATTGACTGTGTATTTCCATGTCTCATGTGTATGGCCTACTATTACTAAAAACTCTGACCTGCCTCAACTTCCATGTCAAGTAAACTAATTGGAACACTGAAAGTTTGACTCCATAAGCCCAATGTCTATATGCAAATGTTATTTTCAACCTAAATCTATCAAAATCAATTTATTTCCTAAATAGATTTAGCCATCTATATCTTTATTTCATATCATTAACCCTTGAGAGAGCCCTCTCAAGCTGAGGAGGCTAAGCCTTAGTTACAAGATTGGTTTGAAATAGTTACATGAGATTGTCTCATCAAGCAGCCTATCAGGTCCAATTTTTTGATAACATCCAAGATCATATGGATGTACCCATCTTCATCTCCTCTATATCCTATTTTAACTCAGTGGGTATTTTACCCATGTTTCCCCCCCCCCCGTTGCTTTCATCAACACCCATTTTTTCGATGCCTTAAATGATTGTAAGTATGAATTCCTTATGGTCCAAAATAGGGTAGGGGTTTCATTAAGTATGATTGGCAGGGCCTAGCTATTGCAAGCATGTTGTTAAGGAGATACTCTTGATGAAAAAAGTGTCCTAATAAACACAAATTTTATTAATCAAAAGGAAAAAAATTACATAATAGATGCAAGAGCCTACAACAATCTCTCAATATTGTTGCATTGGGAGAAAAATAAGCTTTAATTAAGCTTATGTCCTAAACTAAATTGGTTATGGACAACTTATAACAAATGACAAGTGTCCATTTACATTAAACACAATACTAACATTTTCCCTAATTTTAATACTAAGAAATGCATGTTTTTCTAGATGTACTAATAATATAGAAAAGCCCAACTATATGAAAATATAATTTTAAACCAAAGTGTTTTTGGAAAGCAAATATTAGCATGCTAAATCACTAATAACATTTGCCTTCCTCAAAATTATATCCCACTACATTTTCTTGCAACACATCCAAGATCATATGGATACTCTTGATATCCATATTGATCTCCTCCATATCCTAGTTTAACTTGGCGAGTATTTGATCTCCTCCATATCTTGATGTAATGATATTTGGTGTCAACATGCTTCATTTTGGAATGGAAAACTATATTTTTGGCAATATTAATTGATCCAGGTGGCTCCAGACACCCTCTGGAGACCAAGAGAGCTTATGATAGGTCAAAATTCAAGGTGGTCGGATTGCTCTTGAACTAAGTTCAGGTTGAATTACTTGTCGCCTTAATTCCAACGGTGTGAACGGATCTCCAATCCGAGCCTGTATGGAGAAGTTAGAGCGAGTCAAATTTTTGGTCAAAGATGGGCAATGGGCCAGGTTTAAGTGTCCCACAAATTCACCGTCAACCGGTAGGGAACTTAGCTCCCGAAAACAGGCAAAATTGTGGCCTCTTTAATTTTCCCAATGACCCTTATTTTCATTAAAATAAAAAATATGAATAATTTGTTTTAAAATAAAATAAAATAAAATAAATATTAAAAAAGGTGATGGGTTGTCAACCCTGCCACTCTTGTCGGAACCATGTAACATATATGTATTTAAAAAAATTTATGGTTTGACGGACCATGACCCCTGCCGAAACCCATGGCCCACAGTGTAAAAATAGTATCATATATCTGGAAACAACATATGATATATATATTAAAACGGGTCGGGGCCGCATGGAGCGGACCCCGTATTAAAGAATGGCCGTGACACCATAGTAATATGGGCCGGCAGGAATCGAACTTGCTCGGCCACATAGGCCGACTCGCTCCACGGGCAGCCCAACCTTCAAACCATATGCCATGTATATAGTATGTTACAACAAACCAATCCAAAACCACATCCAACGGTTATATGATATGGTTTAAAATGCGCCCAAAATTAAATGCCAAAACAAATTCAAACCTCGTAAATTAAAACCGACGGTTAATGCACTATTTTGGAGTGGGCAAGGTTTGAACCTAACCCACCTCCACGCTAAATTTCTAACATTACCAACCAGCCAAACAAACCCATGTGGGAAACTTCGCCACTAATTTCATATAAGAGTCCCTCAAACCATTTAACCCCAACAGAAGAGGAGGTTGAGGGGAGGCAAGAACGAACCAAATGGTGGAGCCCAGAGGAAAATAATGATTTTAATTGCAAGTGTAGAACCGTGAACCAGGCCAAGGCGGAACCATGGTGGCACGCTTTTCAAGACAGAGAATATTTTACAAAGAATATTCTTTGATCCTTGAAAGATTCCATGGGGAGGTAAATTCTCATTTTGTCAAAATGATATGAAGTTTACAATCATTTTAACCAGAATTTTACAGGGAACACGATGGTAAAGCCAAAATGGCCATCTGAGTAGCATATTTGCAAATTCCATGCAAAACAAAATCTTATGGAATCTTGAGGGAATCAAAAAGATTCCTTGAGGCCCAAAACTTGCCAGAGTCCATTTTTGACAAACTTTATGTCAATTTTACACCTCTCGACGACATGAATCCAATGGTGATATTCGTTTTAACATCAGAGCTTCCCATATTTCATCCATTTTCTAGATTGGAGTAACGATCTTTGATTCTCAAGTGTGGACAATTGATTCTATGCCCCTCGACACCACAAGTTCGACGGTACAGCCAAATTCAGAATTTGAGCATCCGCTTCTTCAGCCAGCTTCAGGATTTGAGGTATATGAAACTTTGTCATGTTCCTCTTTTTGCTATGATATGTATCATGATTTCTAGATCCTTTCTTGATGCATGTGCGTGACCTTGTTTTTGCTTCATGTGAGATTATGTCATGCTAATAGGAGGTCCATTGTGAGTGAGAGTTCTTGTAGCGGAACGTCTCATGGAGAGACAAGCCACTCATGTTGAGGGCACATCCTTGTATGAATATCATCCATGTACATATTCCCATTTCCAGCATTATATGAAGCGACCTATCCCATTTTGACATCGGGCCTGGAGACATAACCCACACTGCGTGAACTCCGTTATCAACGTCTCACGTTTTTTTTTTTTTTTATGTTGTTGATGGTTGTCTTGTTCCCCTTCTTTAAAACATGCACATGTGCTCTTTTATGCTCTTTTAAAATCCAATTCTAAGAACATCACAAAATAAAAATATCATGGCTAAATACGGTAGTTGACGGACCTAGATCATTAATGGTTGGCTAATTATCAATCAACAATGAAGTGGATTTTGCTTGATGAATTCTCAAATCATGTAAAACGTTGTGTAACTAGACAATCTCAGATGTTGCTTCCCATGTTGAAATATATTCTTCCTTTGCTGACGAATTTTCCATTGTAGTTTGCTTCTTATAACTCCAAGAAATCAATATTGATCCCATATTCATCAAATATCCTGATATCATCAACATTTCCAACAAAATTGGCATCTAAATATTCAACCAGTACAAAACTCTTACTCTTTTTGTATAGAAGGCCATAATGTTTTGTACCTTGGATGCACCTAAGAACCCATTTTGATACATTCAAATGGCTTTCCCTTGGTTCTTGCATAAATATTGAGAGAAGTTTGACTGCATATGATAAATCTAGACGATTTTTTGTCAAATAGATCAAGTTTCCAATGAATTGATTGTAACAAGTGTTCTTTACTAATTCCCCCCCTTCAAATTTTGAAAGTTTTAAGCTATGCTCTATTGGGGTGAGAATGGAATTGCAATCTATCATACCAAATATTTTCAATTGTTCATATTCATATTTGCATTGACTAATGAAATTTTTTTTTGAATGTTGCAATACTTCTACTCGAAGATAACAGTGAAGTAATCCCAGATCTATCATCTTGAATCCAACCTATAATTCTTGTTTCACTTGTAAAATATGATGATCATTATTCCGAGTAAGGATTAAGTCATCCAAATACATTACTAATATCATTATATTGTCGCCCTGTTGACGCGCATATAAATTATCATTTGATTCACTTCGTTAAAATACCACTTTGTGAATGTACAATCCATTTTAACATACTAAGCTCTAGGAGCTTGTTTCAATCCATATAAATCCTTGATTAATTTTCAGACTTTATGTTCTTGTCCTTTAAGCTCAAAACTAGGAGGTTGAGTCATGTAGAATTATTCTTGCAAATATTCATTGAGGAAGGCACTTTTAACATCCATATGATGTAATTTCCATCATTTTTTAGTTTCCAAAGCAATCACTATTATGCTTGTGTTCCATTTTGTTGTAGGTGAAAATGTTTCTCTTTAGTTAATCTCTTCCTATTGTGCAAAAACCTTGGCCATGAGTTTTCCTTTATATTTTTCAATCATTCCATCTGGTTTATACTTGATTATGTAAACCCATATAGTTTATATTTTTCAATCATTCCAAGTACCTTTTTCAATCACTAAATTATATTCATCAATCATCACATTTTTCCATTCTTCATTTTTTACTACCTCTTTTAAAGTTGAGGGTTCAATAAAATCATTTTTTTATAAGGCAACACTTTCTTCTACCCTAGCACCACTCTTGTTCTTGTTTTGTTCATTTCATCCGGATGAACACCTTTCATAAGTTGTTGGGCCCACTTTGGAAATTGATGTTGACTAGTTTGGAGATTTGAACCATTACCATTATGAAAAGAGGATTGATATGAATAGAAACTTTGCTATCTTTCGGAGTATATAAATTGTTACCATTAGAATATTTTAAAATTTCATTGCCTGACGAATAAGAATAACTTTTTGATGAATATTTAAAGGAAATTTTTGATGAAGAATCATCATTTGTAGTTGGTAAATTCAAATCTATTTCAAACCATCATTATTTTTGTATCTTCTTTTTCTCCTTATTTACTTGCTTTTCCAATATTTTAAGAAGGCTTTCAATTTATGCAACTCTTTTCCTTTCTGTTTCATCAAAGATGACATCTTCACTTGTAATAAATTTACCATTAGATAAAAGACGATATCCCTTATTCTCCTCGTAACATCCAAACACCATACATGTCATACTTCTTGATTCTAGGTTAGTTATGTTTTCCTTAGGAACTAAAGCATAGAAAAATGAACCAAAAACTTGAAGATTTTTAAATTCTTCTTTTTTCTGAAAGAAAACTTATACTGAGCAATATCTTCATGCTAATTCACATCATTTCCCTGCTCAGAAATTAGGCATCCTTAGCACCTTATCCGCAAGGGCATTGAGAATCTCTAATGAGTATCACCTCAAAGGAGAAAAAACCCACCTCCTGAATGTCTTTAATAGGAATGGTTATAGCACATCCCAGGGCCTTAGAGCTTTTCTTAAAGCAGAAAAATGTCCTAGAAATAAAAAATAGCCCAATGAATGACCTTCCAGAGTGCATCTTCCCTTTATTCAAGAAACAATTGATAAGATCATTATGATCCTTAAAAAGAAAAAGGTTTCTTCGACTTTCAAACCCCTTAACATTATTCACAACTCTCTTAGATCGACTAAAGACCATGTGAACCCTAGAGATGGGAAAAGTGTTTACATCATTCCATGCTCCTGTGGGACTCCATACATTGGTGAAATTTTTCGGTCAATAAATCAAAGGATTTTTTAGCACGTTGTTGACATTAAGCATGGAATATCTCACTCCTCTGCCTTAGCAGAGCATGCATAAAAGACTAACCATCACATTTGCATTGAAGAGGCTAAGGTTATTGCTAGGATTGACCATTTTCATCACCGTAAGTTAAGGGTGGCTTTAGAAATTGAAAAAATACCTGTCAATATTAATAGAGATGATGGTTGGAGTATTAGCAGGTGTTGGATCCCTACCCTATATTCCCAGCTGTCAGTTTGGTTCTTTTATTTATTTTTCAACCCCTTTCATTATTCTCAATGTAATTGATTTTATTATTTTAAAAAAAAATTGTCATTATATTCAAAGACAATTAATATAAATTTTAAACTATAATTATAACTAATAATTAAAAAAAAAAAATCCCCTTTTTGGCCTTAGAATTATTTCCTCTCGTTTATATAAAAATATATGTTTTAAATATAAAATTTAATAGCAAAATATTTTGAACTAAGAAATAAAAAAATATAATAAAATGAAATTAAAAATTAATATTTGACCAAAAATAATTTTAATTAAAATATAATAGAATTTTAAATTTAATAAAATTAATTGATTATTATTATTTTTTCCTTCCTAGTCAAACTAGAGGTTATGTTCCAATGGATAGTTTGGCCTTCTCTACATCTATTTAAGCTTAATGACTTTATTTGATCTCTCATCTCATCCTGAAGATGAACCACACTGGTTGGTTCGAAACACGTCGACAAAAATTTTTCTCATATGATTATAATCGAAAGATCTCTAGAAAATAACTATTGACCACATAAGCCTTAAATTAGATGTTTAACTTATTGTTTGAAACCATACCATGTTTCATATGGGTAGATGCCCTCCAAAGTAGTGGGATATCATTTTCTTAAATAAATTGTATTATGTACTAATTTAGCCTAATATGAGGCACTTAAACCTTTGAAATTTAACACTGACCTTGCTATTCCTAACAAAATTATATTCATCCTTTCTGTTACTCTGTTATGTTGTGGAGTGTAAGAATTTGTGAATTGCCTTCTAATCCCCTTATCTATACAATATTTTTGAAGTTCATTTAAAGTGAATTCCCCGCCATTACCTATCCTCAATGTTCCTATCTTTTCTTTGGTTTCATTTTCAACCAAATGGCAAAAAGTCTTAAAATTTTCAAATTTTTCTGAATTTTCTTTCGAAAATTATACGCAATCTATTCAACTAAAATCATCTGTGAAAATTAAAAAATATTTACATCTCCAAGAGAACTTTCTATAGGTCCACAAATGTTGTTGTGAACAAGTTGCAAACACTTGTTTTCTCACTATGATCTTATAGGAAATGTCTCTCTATTTTGTTTCCCATAAATTTAAGCTTCACAGTTTGCATTATCCTTTTTAAAAGTAGGTAATCCTTTTATTATACCCTATTTTTGTAGTTGAGAGAGACTGTCAAGGTTTAAATTCCCATAACGTACATGATATAATCTAATGGGTGAAATATATGAACTTACAGCTCCTGCAAAATCTTGCTTCCTAGGAATGGCTTTACCTTTCAAACTTAGAAACCTTCCATTTTCATATTTTGTCATGATTATTTTAAAATTTTGTTTAATGGAGTTGATTTTCAACAGCCTTTCTTCCATGATAATTTGATGTCCTACTTAACGAATCACCACTAAGGAAAACAAATTATTTTTGGATGTTTGTACATGCCAAACATTTGAAATCATTCTCTCTTAAATGCCATGGAGAGATTTTCGTAGTACCCTTTCCATGAGGTGTATGTTCTGTAGCATCAACTAGGAAGATTGAGTTAGCTTACATTATTGAAATGTCCAAAAGAAATCTTTTTTAAATGTCATGTGTTGAGTGGCCCCTGTATCTAATATCCATGCATCTTCATAATCATTCTTGAAAGATAAATTGGAGACTAAAAAAGCACTCAATTTTGTATTTTGAAGAGTATTGAATGCGTATTTAGAATTATCTTCCTCTTGATCATTTGCATATTGTGCCAAAGTTGAAGGTTGCTTGAATTTTGATATCTTATTAATTGGATTTAGACAATTTTATGCATAACGACCAACTCTATTGCAACATCTACATACAACTTCACTTAAGTCTCGACCTTGTCCATATTGTTGATTACAATTAGGAGGCCTCTCTAATTGGCTTCTTTTGAAAATGTTAGATCCCTATTGAGATTCACTTCTTCCTCTTCCTCTTTCTTGACTATGTCCTCTTCCATGATTATTTTCTCTTCGACTACTTTATGTTCCATAATTACTTTCTCTTCCTTGAATTTGGCCTCGGCCTCGTCCACTATAAGACCATTGATTTTATTTCATCATCCTCTATATTCACCTGAGTTCCTCTTCCTCTTGAAATTTCAATTGATGACTTACTTGAGCTTGTACCTGTAAAGAAGATAGCTTCACCTACTTGTTTCATATTTCCAAATGTTCTATCATGTTGAGCTAACATGTCACAAATTTTATCAACTAATATCTTATCCAAATTTCTTTTCAACTATCAAGTCTCCAAATATTGTTTACAAGAGGATGGCAATCTTGCAATTAAGATTGTTTCCATCAAATTGTCTTCTATAAGAGTAAATCCTTCATTATTGATTTCTTTTCTTATGTTTTTAACCCTTGAAATGTATTCAATTACATACCCACCTTCATACAACTTATGTTGAAGCAAATTTAATTGAATATGCACCCATTTTGTTTCAAGTCGTGTATTATAGAGATCTCTGAAATTTTTCCAAACAGTCCAAGTGTCTGACACATGAACATACATTTCTTCATTTAAAAAGGCTTTTATTAATGCCAAATCTTTTTCATATTTGAGCTCATGATTATCTAGATAATCAACATCATTGGATTTAGTATGTTTTATATCACCATTGCATATGTATTTCGATAAATCATTATAAATTAGAGTGCTTTCCATATGACATTTCCATGTTTTATAGTTCTTTGAACCTTCAAGTTTCTGAGTGTCAGAAAATAAATTAATAATTTTTAATGTTATGTTTTGTTATGAAATCCCTCACCGAGCTGGGATGTCTAATGATAAGGAGATTTATTCAGCAAATCAAATACAACAAGGACTGTATAGACTGTCAAAGCCCCTTTTTCACCTATTGGAACCCTTAAAAAGGCTAAAAATCCACCTTTTGGCTTTAAAAGCGCTCATTTTTTACATATCGGGCCTCTAAGCACTTTTCGACTTAAGCCCTTAGCCCTTGTTGTCATTCCTAGAGATAGCCCAGAGTTGTGATAGACCAGTGCCTAGGACATCTTATATAGCAAGGAGCGTATGGTATAATAGAGGGGGTTATCAATAACAAGCTCTAATGCTATCTCTTGTAAAACAAGGAAAATTAATCTGAATGGGACCAAGACCTTCAGAAACTGACACAGAGACAGGGATATTGCAGAGGCAACATGCAAAACTCCAATATTAAAGAAACAGACAATTCAGAGACAGCTTACTGTAAAGAGGGCCAATTCAGAAATACCTCATAGAAATAAGTTATTAGAAGGTGTATGTAGTGAATGAAACATTGAGAAGATATTAGTTAACATTGAGCTAATATCCAGATACACAATACCACCATGCATGGGCTTACCAATCTAAGAATCCATACATAAAAGTAGCATTTTAAAAACACCCTCCCAAAGAAACTAATATAGCAGAAATACGGTTTAGATTAATAATGGAACAGAATATCATGCATGAGCCATATTTAAAGCGCTTGACTAATCCAAGCATGGGTATCAACTAGGATAAATCCATACCAAAAATTAGTGAGCCACTCGCATTCCAAAACATGATACAGGAAAGATGGATGAAATGAAATGATATATTAAAATAACACATAAGAGAAAGTTACAGACTGTAAAATACCAAAGACCAGAATCCTCTTTAACAAATGGAACTCCTCTTCACTGAGACCCTATGGACTCTGAGCCTTCATAAAAAATGTATACAAAAAGCCTTCCACTGCATCATTTTCTGATAAAATCTGGAACCCTTAATAATCTATTCTTCGGGGGTTTTATAGAGAAAAAGAAAACTTAATAAATGAAGTAGGTGATGAACCATCAATTTGCTTCATAAAGACGAGATGGTGGAAACGTGCACGCCCATACTGCTCGATGACTTTGTGGTGCTGTATGTTCTCTGTAGCCTGCTTTCTGAAATAAATGCACTGGGTGAAAGTCTCTTCAGGGACATGGTATAGAGATAAAACCATATGAACATTTTGTCCTCTCCTGAAAGAAAATCCTGCTGAAATGAAACCTGAAGGGTATTGTTTCCTATGCATGGTACCCTTTGTCTTCTAACCTTGAATTAAGGCCTGAAACCTTAAATGTTGATCTTCGAATTCCTCTGATTTCCCACTGATACTCTCTGCCGCAACATTAATATTTCCGATTGCAAAATCTATGTTTTGAATGATTCTGGAGGGTTTGATAGATTTTACCCCTGCTTCTTTAATGAAATTCATGTCATAACAGCTTCCTAAGCCCTGCTCCATAAATGTAACTATTAAGAGATAGTCCTTTCCTGCGTCCTCTACTTTTGTAATGGAGGCTGTGAATTATGGAAACTTTCCGCCGATGTAACCCTGCAAAATCCGCAAACTCGTTAAAGAAAACCATGCACGAGAAGATGAACACAACGGGGATAATGGTGAGAAAACGCGGCATGGTGGAGAGGTCGTGAAATGCAGGACGATGATAGGAAATGCAGCGTGACGGTGGGAGGTGGCAATGGAGAGGGTTGGCAGAGCGTAGTAGATGAGAAACTTTGAATTTGACCTTTAGAATGATATATAAGGAAGGCGAAAGAGAATGCGTTGAATGGCACGTGGAATGGTGACGTGGAGGAGGACCAGGTCAATGGCGTGGCATAGGTTAAATGAGGGTCGTCCGATCTTGGAGGAGATTGACGGTGGAGGACGCGTAGGAGGGCGACGGATAGTGGGCCAGGGGTCGAATATGCTGTGATTAAAAGCCATGTAGCTTTGAAGAGCGAAAACCGTTGGATGAAGACCCCCAGATCAGACGGCTATCATGAATATCCCGTCGTGACTTTGACCGAACAATAATGCGCGATGGAGAGCGGTTTTGGAGCCGTACGCGGAGACACGCGGCGAGCGATGTATGGAATCGCTCTGATTTGAGGAATACCGCCTGCCGCTTGAAAGGTGGTGCGATATAAACCACCGGTTTTTGCAATGGGAGCGGGCGTGGGGACCACCAGGACAGGCATGCTGCGGGCCGTTGATTTCACCGTTTGATCGAATGGTAGTCAGGCGGGGTATGGGCGTGACGGGGTTTGATCGACGGCTCAGAATGCACCCGATATACATTTGATAAGCGCCTTTCGGTCTGGCGCATGGTCTAGCACCTGGGTCATGCGGAGGGAAAGACAGAGGGGCTAGGGACGGAGGGGCTAAGGCCTAATATATTTTCAAATGTGGGTTTTTGGCCTTTTATGTAATTTTGAGACTGGGGAGAAGGAAACGATAAGCGGAAAATGGATTTTTAGGCCAAACAGAGGGGTTTCGAATGGTTTAAGCGAAATTACTGGTCAAAATTTTGACATAATGCTTACATGGTCAACATTGGCTCCACCTGGGGACGACACGTTCATCCCTGGACGTGTCGAGAACTTCGCAGACCGCCTGATCATCTTTTATGCAAACTCTGTTCTTCAGCACTTCCACTTTTAATTTCATGATTCATCATAGCACCCACGTTATTCAGACAAAGATGAAACCGAAACTAATATACAATAGATACATCAGGCTCTCTCGGCCTGCATCAGAATTGGAAGTAGGGTTTAAGAAACTGACCATTTACAGGGGCGTCAAGCAAGTCTCCCTGGAAATTCTCCAGCTTGAAAGTGTTATTACCTCCCTGTTCCACAATTTTGAAGGGGCCAAACCAAAGTGGATCGAATTTACCATGTTTTCCTTTTTCAACCCTCCGGATGTCCCATCTAAGCACTAGATCACCAATTTGCAGATTCTGGTCCTTAGCATGCTGATCAAAAAGGTATTTCATCTTCTCCTGATATTCTGTCAGTGTTTGATTTACCTGATTGCGTGTTTCTTCCAATTCCACCAGCTGATTTATTCGCCTAGTCATATCATCAAGCTCTTCCTGACTTTCCTGTGTGAATCGAGCTACTGGTAGGGCTAATTGAATAGGAAATATTGATTCCCTCCCATATACCAATTCGTATGGGGATTTTCCAATTTCTCTCTTGCTAGTAATTCTATTGGCCCACAACGCAAATTTTAACTGGGAATCCCAATTTTTCTGGTTTTCATTTATAGTCTTCTTCAATGCCCTTACCAGGGTTTTATTGGAAGACTCTACCAAGCCATTTCCCTGTGGAGAATAGGCTGTAGAGTGACTTAGTGTGATGTTATACTGCTGACAGAAGCTTACAAACTTTGTAGACTTGAAGGCCTCTGCATTATCAGTCACTATTCTGGCAGGGCAACCAAACCTGGATATGATGTTTTCTTCCATGAACTTTATGATCACAGTATCTGTTTCATTCCTCGCGAGTATGGCTTCCACCCATTTGGTGAAATAATCAGTGGCCATTAAAATCCACTTATGTTGACCACTTTATGGGGGATGTATTTCACCTATAAAATCAATTCCCCACTGTTTGAATGGTTCATCTATGTGCACGGGAATCATGGGCAGAGGTGCCAACTTCTGCCTTTCAGCAAATTTCTGACATTTCTCACATGCTCTAACCCTGGAAAAAACATCTCCAAAAAGCTTGGGCCAATAAAAACCAGCCTTCAGGATTTTGTGAGCAGTGGCCCTCCAGCTGTAGTGACCCCCACAGATTCCTTCATGAAATTCTGCTATAATACTCTCTACCTCATCCTCTGTGAGACACAGGAGTAAGATGCCTGAGGGGTCTCGCCAGTATAGCCGGCCATTGGTGGCTATATACTTCTGTGATTTTAATCTTAGTGTTATGTACTTAGCTTTATCACAGCTTGGTGGGCAGCTGAGTGTGAGGAGATATTCTACTATCTCTTTGTACCACTTACTGGTGAGGTACTTTATATGTGTTTCTGGAGTAGCTACTCCAATTCCCTGCCGTTCTTCTCTCTCTTCAGGTTCCTCACCTGTTATAATGGACAAATTTATGCCCAGAGCTTGATAGTTTGATTCAGATAACATTTTAGCAAGCCCCTATCCCTTGATCAGTCTAGTAGGGCGGATGTTAAGTCATACTCCTGTATCTTGGCAATCCACTTCCCCCTTTTTCCTTCACTATCCCCTTGAATAAGAATATCCTTTACAGCAGCTGCAGACACAAATGCAATGATATGGGACTGTAAGATATATACGCGGAATGCTTTGAGGGATTTTACTAGGGCGTACGCTTGCTTTTCCAATATATTGTACTTTAATTCTGCATCACGGAGCACCTGACTGAAGAAAGCTATGGGCTGCTCATACCCTTCCTCATTTTTCTGCAATAAAACTCTTGCTATTGTATGAGGTGACGCAAAAGCAAAAATCATGAAAGGTTTGTCATAATCTAGTCCAGCTAGCACAGGGGCTTCTACAAAAGCATTTTTTATTTTGGTAAATGCCTCTTGTGATTCCTGGGACCATTTAACTTCATTATCCTTCTTCATCATGTCAGTTATATGTCTAACTATTTCAGCATAGTTAGGAATAAACCTTCTCAGGAAATTGATGCGCCCTAGGAATACTTGTACCTCTTTCTTATTTCTGGGAAAATCAATACCATTTATAACCTCTACCCTCTTAGGATCTATCTTCACCCCATCTTTAGTCACAATGTGTCCCAAAATTTTACCCTCTTCTAAAGCAAATAAAGACTTTTGAGGATTAAGGGAAAGACCATACCTTCTGCACTTCTCAAAAGTTCTACGCAGATGCTCAATGTGCTCAGTATCATTCTTGGAAAATACAGTGATATCATCAAGGTAGACCACCAGGAATTTATCCTGCTCCCCAACAAAAGCAATGTCCATGGCCCTTTGAAAAGTGGCCCCTGCATTAATCAATCCAAAAGGCATCCTGGCATACACAAATGTACCCCAAGGTGTGGTGAAAGCAGTCTTCTTTTGGTCCTCTGGAAGTACAACCATGTGATTATAACCAGAGAACCCATCCATTATTGACATTCTGGAAGCTCCAACTACCCTCTGCAAGATGTGATCCATCTTAGGCAGTGGATAATTGTCCTTTAAGGATGCTCTGTTTAAATTTTTGAAATCCACACACAACCTTATTTCTCCATTCTTCTTTCGGACAGAGACTAGGTTTTCCACCCATTCAGAGTACCTCAATGGTAGAATTATTTTGGCCTTTAACAGTTTCTTAATTTCCTTCTCAATGGAAGGAAGCAGCAGGGGGTTTATTTGTCTCAACTTCTGCTTATGAGGCTTTGCATCTCCCTTCAGTGGAATTTTGTGCTGCATAATACTGATGTCAAAAGTTTTCAAGTCCTGATAGGACCATGCAAACACATCTTTGTAAGACTGAAATAATTTATGATATAGCTTTTTATATTCTCTAGGGATCTTCCTGGACAATTTTACAATTTTGGGGTCAGCCTCAGTACCAAGATTCAGGTCCTCTACCTGATTTTCTTCTACCACTTTGCTTGGCTGCAGTGGGACATAATTCTTGTCAAATAATCTTTCTAGAGGCACCAACCCTCTAGGTATAATGTTTCCCTTTAACTGCAACACCTTATTACTTGCCACTTTCTCCTCCCAATTTCTTTCTGAAGTATCTTCAGACTCAACCTATTCTTCATCGCCATCAATCTCCATATTGGAGAACTCTCCCACTGTTTCCAGGAATCTCTTCATCTGTTCTTCATCTTCAAATACCTGCCAGTGTTTGATGTTATCTGGGATTGATGGTCGATAACGCACCTCAACTTTGTATCTTAAAAGAGGGCTCTGAGGTGGTCGAAATGTACTAGCAGCTACAACAAGGGAATCATCCATCCTATTCTGTTCTCGGGGCATGAACTGGATATTGAATGCCAAGAATAAATTTTCTACCATGTCCCAAACTTCATTCCTATAAGCCCTTAGCCTAGGATGTTTGGTCTGACACTGATTCCTGACTTGTCTGACCACCAGTTCTGAATCTCCCAGAACCTTTAATCTTTGTATGTTCATATTCCTGGCTGTCTGCAATCCTAACAGAAGTGCTTCATATTCAGCCACATTATTAGTGGCTTCATATTCTAGCTTGAAGGACAAGGGAACCCACCTTCCTGTAGGAGAAATCAATAATATTCCAGCTCCATTACCTTCTTTTGAATTTTCTCCATCAAAATGAAGTGTCCAGATCCCTACTTCATGGCTCTCTGCGGGTTGTTCAGTCTTGATCTGACAGAAGGATGGTTCATGAGCATAATCTTGATCTTCTTCCAGCATCAAGCATGAAAAATCTCCTTCCTTATTGTAGACTGGTGAATTTCCAGAGTTGTCATCCTTAGTCACCATCTTGACAAATCTAGTCTCCCTGTACAACCTCCTCTCTTGGCCACCAAAAACTGGGATAGTGGCATATGTTAAATCCATCTTGAGTGATCCACCGATTTTTGTTCCCTAGGACCTTGATAGCAACATACCAAAACGAGCTGGGATGTCAGCCACCACGATGTCCATTACCACACTTTTAGCTGGGATTTGGGCCAAATTAACCACCAAATCCTTGATCATCCCCAAGCATTTAACTCTTTTGGAGTCAAATGAATAAAGGTCCTTGTATGGACGGGTGATTTGTAATCCTAGTTGTTCCATGACTGACAGAGGTATAAGATTATGGGATGCTCCAGAATCTAATAGAAAATTATGTAATAGCGGGCAATGAATCACTAGAGACACATAAAAGGGAGGAGTAGAAGCATCTA
The DNA here is from genome assembly GCA_034641835.2 of Pinus albicaulis. Lineage (NCBI taxonomy): Eukaryota > Viridiplantae > Streptophyta > Pinopsida > Pinales > Pinaceae > Pinus > Pinus albicaulis. The sequence continues at coordinate 599,178,207 of CM076569.1, read as the reverse complement.
ATTCCTCAACATGTGGACCAAAGACAACCATGGGTCTTTCTTCTTGAAGGTTGAGGCTATCTGGAGTGAGTGTTGCTTCTGAAGGGAGCATGAATGAGGTGACTTGGGATTGATATGCAGGTTGTTTCAACAACTCGGTCAAGGGCACTGGGATTTTGACTTTTTCAAGTTCCTTTTGCAGACTGAAAACAGGAGAAGACTTTTCTATTACAACTTCTTTTGACTCTTTATTTTCAGCTGGGGGTTTGATTTCTTTTGACACGGACTTGGTATTAGAGGGACTGACTGCTTTTGAAGAGGAAGGAATTTGATCATTAGACTGCAAAGGTTTGTTTAGAGAGCCCTTACCTTTGTCTGTGACTTTCTGCATTGTTGATTCCTTCTGAGTAGGTGCTTCCTTCTGGGGAGGCTCCTCTTCTTGATCTTGAGTACGAGTCCTCTTCCTAGAAGATCTGAGATCATATCTTCTATTGAAATGTGCTTGCATGAAATCAGTAAATTGTTTACAATAATGATCAATTTCTGCTTCTTCTGTGTCTCTAGTCTTTCTTCTTCTTGCAATGGGCACTCAGCTCCTTCATTTCCCTATAAAGGGCATTCTTCTCCATCACTATTTGAAAAGGAAAGATTTGCATCCTCCAGTCCATAGGCAGTGTCTTCAGCAGAATCATCTACTGGCCCTTCCAGGTACAATGGGTGTGGTACCTGATCCTGTTGCTCCTTTGCTTCCCTTGGCAATATTTGCAGGGGCGGTTTCCTATACTGAGGATTGTAACCTCTGTTTGAAACATTGTGGAAATTCTTGAAAGCTAAATTCTTGGCCTCCAATTCAAGCTTGACCACCTTTTTAATCAATTTGGTCATTTCTTCCGTTCTATCTGTGTCTATGTCCTGGTAGGAGGTAGATACCTCCTCTTTTCCCCTTCTTATGGTATCTTGTTCCGATTTTCCCTTTGATTTGCCAGTGGAGGAAAATTTTTCCTCCAATTCTAGTGCATCTGACTGAGCATCATCCAAAGTAGCAGGTTTTCTTTCTCTAAGGGAGAAACCAAATTATGAATCAAAGGCTGCTATAAAAACAACTCTGGCAGTAGTTTGATGGGGTTTCATATCCGTAGGAAGACTCAGATACAATTTGTTAAATCTTTTGATGAATTCTGACACCCCTTCATTATGTCTTTTCTTGAGTGTATTGAACTCAGTAAGACAATGTCCATGGTCCTTCTTCTCTCCCCATTTTCTGAGAAAAGTATCTTCCATTATTTCCCAAGTGGTAATAGAACGACCTGCCAATGTCTTAAACCATTTTCGAGCTTCACCATCAAGAGATTGGACAAAAAGCCTTAAGACCACATTAAAATTCTCTACAAAATCACAAAAGACCTCAAGGTGTTTCTGAGCATCAATCTCATTTTCCCCATTGAATCGGGGCAGAATCTTCAAATAATTTTGTGGCAAATCATTCAACACTTGGGGTAATGCCAGAGGGGCATATTTATTTAAAAAGAAACCTGGAACATTTGCCATTGGAGGGGGTGGAGGTAGTGCAATAGTTTGATGAGTAAGAGGAGGAGGAGGAGGTGGAAGTGGAGTATGAATAATTATAGGAATGTAATGAACAGCAGGCTGAGGTGTTGAGGGGAATAATGGTCTGTTAACTGCAGATACTTCAGTGAATTCTTTAACCTCTTCAACCTCAGGAGTAGGGTGAAAACTATCTTTACTTCTGAAGCCTCCTCGGGGTGGACTATCTGAATAGTAGTAATCGGTATCTCCCACAGTGAAGTCGGGTTCTGGTACTTGAGCTTCTTGAGAAGAAGAGGATGGAAAGTATTCTACAGATAATTCAGGGATTTCAGAGTGAGCTGATTTTATTTCCCTCCAATTTCTTCTATGTATGATCTTTTCAGGGTCAGACATTGAAGGTGTCTCTAGCTTAGACGTATCTAACCTCAGGTGTGGCTTACGAGGAGCCAAGACTGCAAATAGATTTATCGAATAACAAATGTGGAGTCGCCAAGGTGAGGGATCTACAACTTTCAACTCTCCATACTCACCTACTTGAAGAGTGAATTAGATTTTGTCGAGGCCCAGGGATTTAATTTTCTCAACTTCATTCCCTGGCAACGGCGCCAAAAATATGTTGTCGTTCCTAGAGACAGCCCAGAGTTGTGATAGACCAGTGCCTAGGACATCTTATATAGCAAGGAGCGTATGGTATAACAGAGGGGGTTATCAATAACAAGCTCTCATGCTATCTCTTGTAAAACAAGGAAAATTAATCTGAATGGGACCAAGACCTTCAGAAACTGACACAAAGACAGGGATATTGCAGAGGCAACATGAAAAACTCCAATATTAAAGAAACAGACAATTCAGAGACAGCTTACTGTAAAGAGGGCCAATTCAGAAATACCTCACAGAAATAAGTTATCAGAAGGTGTATGTAGTGAATGAAACATTGAGAAGATATTAGTTAACATTGAGCTAATATCCAGATACACAGTACCACCATGCATGGGCTTACCAATCTAAAAATCCATACATAAAAGTAGCGTTTTAAAAACACCCTCCCAAAGAAACTAATATAGCAGAAATACGGTTTAGATGAATACTGGAACAGAATATCATGCATGAGCCATATTTAAAGCACTTGACTAATCCAAGCATGGGTATCAACTAGGATAAATCCATACCAAAAATTAGTGAGCCACTCACATTCCAAAACATGATACAGGAAAGATGGATGAAATGAAATGATATATTAAAATAACACATAAGAGAAAGTTACAGACTGTAAAAGACCAAAGACCAGAATCCTCTTTAACAGATGGAACTCCTCTTCACTGAGACCCTATAGGCTCCGAGCCTTCATACAAAAGTTCTACAAAATGTATACAAAAAGCCTTCCATTGCATCATTTTATGATAAAATATGGAACCCTTAATAATCTATTCTTCGAGGGTTTTATAGAGAAAAAGAAAACTTAATAAATGAAGTAGGTGATGAACCATCAATTTGCTTCATAAAGACGAGATGGCGGAAACGTGCACGCCCATACTGCTCGATGACTTTGTGGTGTTGTACGTTCTCTGTAGCCTGCTTTCTGAAAATAATGCATTGGGTGAAAGTCTCTTTAGGGACACGGTATATAGATAAAACCATATGAACATTTTGTCCTCTTCTAAAAGAAAATCCTGCTGAAATGAAACCTGAAGGGTATTGTTTCCTGTGCATGGTACCCTCTGTCTTCTAACCTTGAATTAAGGCCTGAAACCTTCAATGTTGATTGTCGAATTCCTCTGATTTCCCACTGATACTCTCTGCCGCAACATTAATATTTCCGATTGAAAAATCTATGTTTTGAATGATTCTGGAGGGTTTGATATATTTTACCCCTGCTTCTTTAATGAAATTCGTGTCATAACAGCTTCCTAAGCCTTGCTCCATAAATGTAACTATTAGAAGATAGTCCTTTCCTGCGTCCTCTGCTTTTGTAATGGAGGCTGTGAATTATGGCAACTTTTCGCCGATGTAACCCTGCAAAATCCGAAAACTCGTTAAAGAAAACCATGCACAGGAAGATGAACACAGTGGGGATAATGGTGAGATAGTGCGGCATGGTGGAGAGGTCGTGAAATGCAGGACGATGATAGGAAATGCAACGTGACGGTGGGAGGTGGCAATGGAGAGGGTTGGCAGAGCGTAGCAGATGAGAAACTTTGAATTTGACCTTTAGAATGATATATAAGGAAGGCGAAAGAGAATGCGTTGAATGGCACATGGAATGGTGACGTGTAGGAGGACCGGGTCAATGGTGTGGCATAGGTTAAATGAGGGCCGTCCGATCTTGGTGGAGATTGACGGTGGAGGACGCGTAGGAGGGCGACGGATAGTGGGCCAGGGGTTGAATATGTTGTGATTAAATGCTGTGTAGCTTCGAAGAGCGACAACCGTTGGATGAAGACCCCCAAATCAGACGACTGTCATGAATATCGCGCCGTGACTTTGACCGAACAATAATGCGCGATGGAGAGCAGTTTTGGAGCCGTACGCGGAGACACGCGACGAGCGATGTATGGAATCACTCTGATTTGAGGAATACTGCCTGCCGCTTGAAAGGTGGTGCGATATAAACCACCAGTTTTGCCAATGGAAGCGGGCGTGGGGACCACCAGGACAGGCAGGCTGCGGGCTATTGATTTCACCGTTTGATTGGACGGTAGTCAGGCGGGGTATGGGCGTGACAGAGGTGAACAAACGTCGTCCGATCTGTACAGATCGGCGGCTCAGAATGCACCCGATATACATTTGATAAGCGCCTTTCGATCTGGCACATGGTCTAGCACCTGGGTCATGCAGAGGGAAAGATAGAGGGGCTAGGGCCGGAGGGGCTAAGGCCTAATATATTTTCAAATGTGGGTTTTTGGCCTTTTATGCAATTTTGAGACTGGGGAGAAATAAACGATAAGTGGAAAATGGATTTTTAGGCCAAACATAGGGGTTTCGAATGGTTTAAGCGAAATTATTGGTCATAATTTTGACAGAATGCTAACATGGTCAACAGCCCCCATTTCTCATGTAACCTCGTTCTGTGTCCGACAACTAAAATGTCCTTAAGCCCTCTTCGGCCATTAGACTTCACTGGTTCCAAAATCCACTCATTTTTTCTTTTGTTTCACCGCCGAGGTTCATCTTTGCCGAAGAGATCCTGACCGTTGATCTCCGCAGATCCAACGGCCATAGCATGTCACCTATACATCACACATCGCATTTCGCTTCATCCAAAGATCTCATTCCTGAACTCTTTTTCCGCCAATGTGCGAAATCCCAACGCGATCCTGACCGTTGATCTCCTCCCGGATCCAACGGTCATCGCTCCATCGCGCTGCGCCCATCCATCGCCCATCGCACATCGCAGTACTCCATGTTTCCTTTACATTTTTCTGCCGATGTGCGAAACACGATACAATCCCGATCGTTGATCTCCCCAGATCCAACGGTCATCGCTCCATTGTGTTGCGCCCATCCATCACGCATCACACATCGTTGCACTCCATTGTCACTCTATTTTTCATCGCCGATGTTCTTTCCCCGCCGATATAATCTGAGCCATTGATCGCAATCGATCCAACGGTTAGCGCTATCTCGCTGCTTTGCTGTCAGCTGCATCATCCATTCATTTATGCAAAGCCGCGATACGATCTGGACCATCGATCCTCCTGATCGGATGGTCATCGCTTCATCACCACATCACGGTTCACCCCTCCCCTTGCACCATTCATGCCCTTGTGTGATCCCGTGATGCATTCTAGACCATTGATCATCCCGATCCAACAGCCAGTGCACCTTTTCCTTTCACCCCGCTCACGTTTCCCCAAGATATCTCAGCCATTGATCGAGCCCGATCCAACGATCACCGCCAGTCTTCCTCTTTACTCGGAAGCACTTTCAGCACATGGGTTAACACTTTGAGTGCCTCCGCAGTTGACCTGTTTGACTATGGAAGATCTCAGATCAACGACTGAGGTTTACTGCGGAGGCACAGGCCAAGAATTTGATCTGTATCCCCAAGCGCCCCCACAGTTGATCTCCACCATTGATGTCCATTATGATCCAATGGTCCTCGCTCCATCGCGCCTTCGCAAATTTCTCGATCACTCATCCAATATTTCACTCCCCCACTCTGATCTAGACCGTCAATCTCCCTCATCCAATGGCCCACATCATTCCCGCCTTTATAACCCTGCGACTAATCATCCCGCTATGGGACAAAATTGCTAATGTCATTGTCGGTCCCACCCGACCGTGCAACTACATCCATCGCGTTCATTTGTAGCCATTGATCTGGATTTCCCAGATTAGATGGTTCCCGTTCATTTTCGCATCCATTTCACAGCAGCTCCCCAACGCGCAACTCCGACGCGAAATGGGCGGTTTTCGTAGGGACACGCATCGCCCACTAACCATATCACATTCATCTCTCTTATTATCGCTTACCACCTTCCACCCACACGAAAACCACTCGCGGTTTTCCACGAAACCACCCATCATATTTCTGCGCCATATTTTGATTTAAACCCCTGGTTTTCGCCTCCGCCATGGTTTTACCTTCCATTGCTGCATTCGCACTTCCTCCGCATCGCTCCATAACCCCTCACTGGGCCATCTGAAGCAGTCTACCCCTCATCGCAAGATTTATTTAATTGGTTTGCTGTCTGTGCAGGTTTTCATGGCCTCTTAAGTACACAGGTCGTCTCATATCCAATCATAGTGGCTCGAGGCCGAGGATGACGATCCTCCACGCCCAAGGAAGCAAAGAAAAGTGATAATAAGGGTCAGTTTCAAGTCTTAGTCAATGGATCATGACCATTGGCCATTATATAAGACCCTCCAGCACAAAAGGCCAAATTTTCCACTACTAGCAGTACCGCATTTTCCAGCGCAGAAGGCCAGTGCTTCCCACGACTAACGGTATTGCCTTCGCCAGCAGCAGCAGGGGCTCCACCTCATCAAACAGAAGTGATCATTCATGACTGGGCCTGTTTGACCTTTTTACCTTATGTTCTTTTCACTTTGTCATTTCGGGTGAAATCTTTAGTTCACTCCTGCAGTTTTTACTTTCAGTTTAGTCAATTGTTACATTTCAGTTAGAAACGGCTTTAGGCCTGCGTTGTAAGATGATGAGAGGCAGTTTTACGTCATCATCATTTCTGTTTTTTATTTAGACCTGAAACAACATACAAGCACGTGGGGAAGATATTTTAAAAAATATCTTCTCGCGCATCGGAATCAGAGGTTATAAATACAAGAAGAAAACACTAACAAAAGGTTCCAGATTTTCCAAAGGACTCATTGAGCTCGAGTATTCTGTATGTATGTTGTATGAACTTTGATAGTGGATGTTTGAAGATCCCGTAGGGACTCAGTAATAAGAAGTTTTGCTGGAATTGGGGATTCTGCTCTAGATGATTCACAGTTTGTAACTCTTCTCCATGTTTTTTAATACAAATGTTCATTTCATATATCTCCACATTTATTGTATCTAACGCTCTGGAATGCGAGTGCTCCCATGCTTAAATATGACTTTATCATAGCAGATACTCATATTTACTCATCTACAGCGCTTTAAATATGGCTAAGGCATGATACTTTGTTTCCTTTTCTATCTCTTCCACCATTTCTTACGATATTAACTACAATGGATTCTTATCTTTGAACTTGCCCAGATATATGGATTCTCATCTCTGAATAAGCCCAATATATATGGATTCTTATCCTTGGATGAGCTCGGTTATAGTTGATATCTTACTCCATCTTCTGCCATAGTCATCGCTCATACACAAATTGATAACTGTGTATTCATTTTAGAAGTCGGCCCCCTTTACAGCATGTTGTTTTAAAGTTGTCTGATGCATTTACTTATTGCAGTTTGTACTCAGTTTCTGCAATTTTCCTAGTTGTTGTGTTTAACTTTGGGGTTTTGGTTCCACCCTTATTAAAACCATTCATCTGAGTGATAGTTGCATGAGAGCCAAACATTTCCAACTGCGGTCAGTTGAGTCATATGCTTCTTGCATTTAAGATGTCCTAGGCACTGGTATTTATACAACTCAAGGTTGTCTGTAGGAGCTACAACATCTTTCTGGCGTCGTTGTTGGGGAAATAATTTAAAGAACTAAATCCCTGGGCCTCGACAAATATCATCCACCCTTCAGAATAGGTGAGCAGGAAGGGTTGGGAGTCGTAGATCCCTCACCTTGGCGACTCCACTATCATTCAAAGATAAATCTATTTGCAGTCCTGGCTTCCCGAAAGCCACACCTGAGGTCAGATACATCCCAGTTGAGAACACCTTCAGTGTCTGATCCAGAGAATATTTTGCACAAGAGAATTTGGAGAGAAAGAAAATCAGCTTATACAGATATTCCCAGATTTTCCCTGGAATACTCTCCATCCTCCTCTCAATTAGCTCAAGATCAAGGTCCTGATTCTATTGCAAGAACCCTTGATTATACTTCTGATAGCCCCTCCCTGGAAAATATTGAAGTCAAAGATGAGGCTGAATCTGTAGATACCACAAGTTTGTTTCTGCATCCCACTCCCGAAGCCGAAGAAGTTGAAGAAGTCACAGAAGTTTCCACTTCTCATATTTCAGCAGTTCAATCAACCCCTCAAGCCATTATTCAGTATATCCCCATTGTCATACATACTTCTCTTCCACCACCTCCTATTACACATTAGACTCTCCCACCACCTCCACAACCTCCGATGGTTGTTCCTAGCTTCCTACTGAACAAATATGCCTCCCTGGCATTGCCTCAAATCCTGAACGACATGCCTCAGGATTACTTAAAGATCCTACCTCGTTTCAATGGAGAAAATGATACTGAAGCTCAGAAACACCTGGAAATTTTATGTGCCTTCATAGAAAATTTCAACGTTGAACATCTGGATGTGGTGTTGAGATTGTTTGTCCAGTATCTAGATGGAGAGGCCAGAAAATGGTTCAAGACCTTGGGGGACCGCTCCATTAATAACTGGGAGGAGATGGAAAATGCCTTCATCAAGAAGTGGGGAGAGAAGAAGGACCACAGATACTGTCTTACAAAATTCAACGCACTTAGAAAGAGGCATAATGAAGATGTGTCTGAATTCATCAAGAGATTTATTAAATTATATACAAGTCTCCCAGCCGAAATGAAGCCTCACTAGACCACTACTAAAGTGGTGTTTGTAGCAGCCTTTGAGTCAGAATTCGGATTCTCTTTAAGAGAAAGGAAGTCTGCTACTCTGGATGAAGCCCAGACTGATGCATTGGAAGTGGAATCTAACTTCGCTTCTATGGGTAAATCAAAAGGGAGGTCAGACCATGATGCTAGACGGAGAGGGAAAGAAGAAGCATCTACCTCCGGTCAAGATGGAGAGGTAGCAGATCACAAAATAGAGGAGATGAGAAAAATGATCAAGAACCTTTTGAGCAAGCTGGTGAACCTTGAGCTCGAAGCAAAGAACTCATCCTCCAATCCATTCCAAACTGCTCCAAACAAAGCATTTAACCCACAATATAGAAAGCCTCCTCTTCAAATATTGCAAAGAGATCGAAAGGAGCAACAGGATCACATACAACCTCCACTATATCTGGAAGGGCAGATGGATGGCCCTGCCGAATACATTCCCGATGGGCAAGATGATCAATATCTTGCTTACTCAGACGACAATGAAGTTGAGTCTTCTTTGCAAGAAGGTGAAGGAGTGGAGCTTTCCTTGCAAGAAGAAGAAGAAAAAACAAGTGTTGTTGAAGATCCAGAGATCGATGATTACTTTAAACAATTTTTAGACTTCATGCAAGCACAGTTTCATAGAAAATATGATCTCAAGTCCTCCAGAAAGAGAACCCGCACACAAGAACAAGAAGAAGAGACACCTAATAAGGAGATAATTTTTCAGAAAGTCGGAGATAAAGGTAAGAAACCTGTGACCGAACCTTTGCATCCTAATGTCTCTGTTCCATCTTCTTCTAATATATTCCCCAACTCAATTGCAAACTTCAAGCCTATCCCAAAGGAAAAAAAACCTCCAGCCGAGAGTAAAGAGCCAAAGGAAAGTCTCGTAGAGAAGCCTCCTCTTGTGTTTAGCCTTTAGAAAGAGCTAGAAAAAGTAAAAATTCCCGTCCCTTTTGACTGAACTACTGAAACAGACAGCCTACCAGTCTCAGGTGTCTTCTTTCATGCTTCCTCAAGGAGCAACCCCAATCCCAGATAGTTTAAACCTCCAGGAAGAAAGGCCTATGGTCATGTTCGATCCTCATGTTGAGGAGTTAGATGCTTCAACTCCTCCTTTCTATATCTCTCTAGTAATTCATGATTTGCTATTGCACAACTGTATGCTGGATTCCGGGGCGTCCCATAACATGTTACCTCTATTGGTGATGGAGAAATTGGGGCTGCAGATCACTCGCCCATACAAAGATCTCTACTCTTTTGATTCTAAAAGATTCAAATGTTTGGGGATGATCAAGGATTTGGTGGTAAATCTAGCCCAAATCCCAGCTAAGAGCGTGGTAATGGACATAGTAGTGGCTAACATCCCAACTCGATTTGGGATGCTGTTATCAAGATCATGGGGTACAAAAATAAGAGGATCTATAAAGCTAGACCTAACCTATGCGACCATCCCTGTGTTTGGAGGCCAAGAAAGGAGATTATACTAGGAAACAAGGTTTGTGAAGATGGTCACTAAAGCTGATAATTCAGTGAATTCACCGGTGTACAGCAAAGAGTTTGAGTTTTCTTGTATAATGCTTGAGGAAGACCGAGATTACTTGCAGGAGCCATAGTTCTGTCAATTAAAGACCGAGAAGTCTTCAAGTAATGAAGAAGGTGGGATTTGGACCTTGCACTTTGACGGATCCAACTCAAAGGAAGGGAATGGAGCTGGGATTCTCCTTATATCCCCTACTGGGCAACTGGTCCCATTATCTTTCAAATTGGAGTATGAAGCCACGAACAATGTGGCTGAATACGAAGCCTTGCTCCTAGGTCTACAAACAACAAAGAACATGAATATTCAGAGCTTGAAGGTTTTGGGAGATTCAGAACTGGTGGTGAGACAAGTAAGAAATCAATGTCAAGCTAAGCACCCACGACTTAGGGCTTGCAGAAATGAGGTATGGGACTTGGTAGAGAATTTCTTCTTAGCATTCAATATTCAATTCATGCCAAGAGACTAAAACAGAATGGCAGACTCTCTTGCAGTAGCTACAAGCACTTTTCAACCACCTCAGAACCCCCTCCTGAGGTATGAAATAGAGGTTCGCTACCGTTCTTCCATCCCTGACAATGTCAAACACTGGCAAGTGTTTGAAGACGAAGAGCAAGTGAAAATATTCATGGAGACTGTTGGGGAATTCTCCAATATGGACATAGATGTTGGTGAGGAGGAGACTGAGGACCTTCCTCAGAATAAATGGCAGGATACTATGGCTGGGCACAAGGTGCTGTAGCTTAAAGGGAATGTAATACCCTAAGGACTGGTCCCCCTGGAGAGACTATTTGATAATAATGATGTCCCAATCAGGCCAAGTAAGGTTGTTGAAGAAAATCTGGTAGATGACCTGAACCTCGGCACTGAGGCCGATCTAAACATTGTGAAATTGTCTAATAAGGTACCCGAAGAATACAAAGAGAAATATCGGAAGCTATTTCAGACATATAAAGATGTCTTTGCTTGGTCCTATCAAGATTTGAAGACCTTTGATATTAGCATTATCCAGCACAAGATACCATTAAAGGGAGATGCTAAGCCACACAAGCAGAAATTAAGACAGATTTATCCTTTACTCCTTCCTTCCATAGAAAATGAAATCAAGAAACTGTTGAAGGCTAAGATTATTGTGCCATTAAGATATTTTGAATGGGTGGCCAACTTGGTCCGAGTCCGAAAGAAGAACGGTGAAATAAGATTGTGTGTTGACTTTCGGAACTTGAACAGAGCATCTCTGAAAGACAATTATCCGCTACCCAAGATGGACCATATATTGCAGAAGGTGGTAGGATCTTCATGAATGTCTATCATGGATGGATTTTCTGGGTATAATCAAGTAGCAGTGCTTCCGGAGGACCAAAGGAAAACCGCATTCACCACTCCTTGGGGAATTTTTATGTATGCTCGAATGTCGTTTGGATTGATCAATGCGGGAGCTACATTCCAAAGGGCCATGGAAATTTCTTTTGTGGGAGAACAAGACAAGTTCGTGGTAGTGTACTTGGACAATATCACAGTCTTCTCAAAGGACGATGCTAAACATATAGAGCATTTGCGCAGAACCTTTGACAAGTGCCGCAGGTATGGATTGTCTTTAAACCCTTAAAAATCTCTATTTTCTTTAGAAGAGGGTAAACTGTTGGGGCATATTGTAACAAAGGCAGGGGTAAAAATTGACTCGAAAAGGGTAGAAGTCATAAATGGTATATCGTTGCACAGAAACAAGAAAGAGGTCCAAGTTTTTCTTGGACGTATCAACTTCTTGAGAAGATTCATACCGAACTATGCAGAGATAGTCTGGTACATAACTGAGATGCTGAAGAAGGATAATGAAGTAAAATGGACTATTGAGTCATGGGAAGATTTTAACAGAATTAAAAATTCTTTTGCAGAAGCCCCAGTATTGGCAGGACCGAATTATGCGAAACCCTTCATGATATTTTCGTTTACATCTCCCCACATTGTCGCAGCAGTATTATTGCAGAAGAACAAGGAGGGGAATGAGTAACCTATCACCTTCTTCAGTCAAGTGTTCCGCGAGGCGGAGCTAAAATATAACATCCTGGAGAAACAGGCTTATGCCTTGGTCAAATCCTTGAAGGCCTTTCGGATGTATGTATTGTAGTTAGCTATAACTGCATTCGTACCCACAACTGCTGTAAAAGACATCTTGATTTAGGGAGATAGTGAAGGAAAGAGAGGCAAATAGATAGCCAAGATACAGGAGTATGAGTTTGAGATACGCCCCACTAAGCTAATAAAGGGACAGGGATTAGCCAAGATCCTTTCCAAATAAAACTGTCAGGCTTTGGGGATAAATTTATCTATGGTGGCCAATGAAGAGTCTGGGAGAGCAGATGAGTAGTGCGAGATAGAAACCGCTACGCAAAAGACCCATATAAAGTACCTTTTCAGTCCATGCTACAAGGAAATTGTAGAGTACCTCTTGACTCTTATATTTCCTCCAAGCTGCGACAAGAAAAAGTATAGAACGTTGAGGCTAAAATCTCAGAAGTTCATCGTAGAAAATGGTCGTTTGTACTGAAGAGACCCACCGGGCATACTACTTTTATGTCTCACGGAAAATGAAGTAGAAGAAGTGATGGCAGAATTCCACGAGGGCATCTGTGGTGGTCAGTATAGCTAGAGGGCTACGACACACAAAATTCTGAAAGAAGGCTTTTTTCTGGCCCAAACTTTTCGAAGATGTTTATGCTCGGATAAGGGCCTGTGAAAAATGTCAGAAGTTTGCTGAAAGGCAGAAGTTCACACCTTTTCCTATGATCCCGGTGCACATAAAAGAACCTTTCCAACAGTGGGGAATCAATTTCATCGGCGAAATTCATCTTGCCTCAAGCGGGCAACACAAGTGGATACTAACAGCCACTGATTACTTCACTAAATGGGTAGAGGCGATGCCAGCAAGGAATGCTACAGACGCAGTGGTGATCAATTTTTTGGAAGATAACATTATCTCAAGGTTTGGATGCCCTGCTAAGATTGTTACAGATAATGCTCAGACTTTTAAGTCTGTCAAATTTATCAATTTTTCCAACAATATAATATTGTGTTAGGACACTCTACTGTTTACTACCCACAGGGAAATGGATTGGCAGAATCCTCAAATAAAACCTTGGTAAGGACATTGAAAAAGGCCATAAATGAAAACCAGAAGAACTGGGATTCTCAGCTCAAGTTTGCGCTATGGGCAAATAGAATCACTAGTAAGAGGTCAGCAGGAAAATCCCCATATGAATTGGTCTATGGTAGAGCAGCAATTTTTCCAATACAATTGGCCTTACTTGTGGCCAGGTTCATGCAGGATTGTCAAGAGGAACCAAATGATCTTACCAGAAGAATAAATCAGTTAGTAGAGCTGGAAGAGACTTGAAGTCGAGTAAATCAAAGGTTGACTGAGTACCAAGAGAAAATGAAAGACCTATTTGATCAACATGCTAAAGATAAAGAGATGCAGGTCGGAGATCTGGTGCTAAGATGGGATATAAGAAGGGATGAGAAAGGAAAACATGGAAAGTTCGATCCTTTATGGTTCGGACCTTTCAAAATTGCTGAAGAGGGAGGAAACAACACTTTCAGATTGGAAAATTTGCAGGGAGATCTGCTCGAAGCCCCTGTGAATGGGAAATTCTTAAAACCCTTTTTCCAGTATTGATTCAGGCCGAAATTTCTTCTGTGTGATATTGTACATTATTCAGTTGCTTTTGTTATGATGTTTGTTGTTTTGATTTGCCATGAAGAAAGAAGAGAAAGCATCAAGGGACTGTGTTCGCAAGAAGAAGGCTAACAGATGGTCTGCAGAGTTCTTGACACGTTCGAGGACAAACGGGTCGTCCCCAAGTGGAGCCAATGTTGTCATGACATCCCTTCTGAGCTGGGATGTCTAATGATAAGGAGCTTTATTATGCAAAGAAAATAGAACAAGGACTGTATAGACTGTCAAAGCCCCTTTTTCACCTATCGGAACCCTTGAAAAGGCTAAAAATCCACCTTTTGGCTTTAAAAGCGCTCATTTTTTACATATCGGGCCTCTAAGTGCTTTTCGGCTTAAGCCCTTAGCCCCCATTTCTCATGTAACCCCGTTCTGTGTTCGACGGCTAAAATTTCCTTAAGCCCTCTTCAGCCAATGGACTTCACTGGTTCCCAAATCCACTCATTTTCTCTTTTGTTTCACCGCTGAGGTTCATCTTTGTCGAAGAGATCCTAACCGTTGATCTCCGCAAATCCAACGGCCATCATGCGTCACCTATCCATCACACATTGCACTTCGCTTCATCCAAAGTTCTCGTTCCTGAACTCTTTTTCCGCCGATCTACAAAATCCCGACGCGATCCTGACCGTTGATCTCCTCCCGGATCCAACGACCATCGCTCCATCACGCTGCGCCCATCCATCGCCCATCGCACATCGCAGTACTCAATGTTCCTTTTACATTTTCTCGCCAATGTGCGAAACACCGATACAATCCTGATCATTAATCTCCCCAGATCCAACGGTCATCGCTCCATCTTGCTGCGCCCATCGATCGCACAACGCTGCACTCCATTGTAACTCTATTTTTCATCGTCGATGCTCTTTCCCCGTCGATATAATCTGAGCCGTTGATCGCAATCGATCCAATGGTCGATGCTATCTCGCTGCTTCGTTGTCCGCCGCCTCATCCATTCATTTATGCGAAGCTGCGATATGATCTGGATCGTCGATCCTCCTGATCGGACGATCATCAATTCATCACCACATCGCGGTTCAACCCTCCCCTTGCACCATTCATGCTCTTGTGTGATCCCGTGATGCATTCTAGATCGTTGATCATCCTGATCCAACATCCAACACACCTTTTCCTTTCACCCCGCTCACTTTTCCCTAAGATATCTCCACCATTGATCGAGCCCGATCCAACAGTCACCGCCAGTCTTCCTCTTTACCCGGAAGCACTTTCAGCGCATGGGTTAACACTTTGAATGCCTCCGCAGTTGACCTGTTTGACTATGGAAGATCTCAAATCAACGTCGAAGGTTTACTGTGGAGGCACAGGCCAAGAATTTGATCTGTACCCCCAAGTGCCCCCGCAGTTGATCTCCACCGTTGATGTCCATTATGATCCAATGGTCCTCGCTCCATCACGCCTTCGCAAATTTCCCGATCACTCATCCAATATTTCACTCCCCTGCTCTGATCTGGACCGTCGATCTCCCTCATCCAACGGCCCACATCATTCTTGCTTTTATAACCCCACGACTAATCATCCTGCTATGCGAAAAAATTGATGACGTCATTATCGGTCCCACCTGACCACGCAAGTACATCCATCGCGTTCATTTGCAGCCATTGATCTGGATTGCCCAGATCGGACGGCTCCTGTTCATTTTCGCATCCATTTCATAGCAGCTCCCTAATGCACAACTCCGACGCGAAATGGGAGATTTTCGTAGGGAAACGTGTCGCCCACTAACGTTATCGCGTTCATCTCTCTTATTACCGCTTACCACCTCCGCCCACATGAAAACCACTCGCGGTTTTCTACAAAACCGCCCATCATATTTCCGCACCATATTTTGATTTAAACCCCTGGTTTTCGCCTCCGCCATGGTTTTACCTTCCATCGCTGCATTCACACTTCCTCCACATCGCTCCATAACCCCTCGCTGGGCCATCTGAAGCAGTCTACCCCTCATCGCAGGATTTATTTAATTGGTTTGTTGTCTGTGCAGGTTTTCATGGCCTTTTAAGTACACAGGCAATCTCATAGCCAATCACAGTGGCTCGAGGCTGAGGATGACAATCCTCCACACCCAAGGAAGCAAATAAAAGCGATAATAAGGGTCAGTTTCAAGTCTTAGTCAATGGATCATGACCATTGGCCATTATATAAGACCCTCCAGCATAGAAGGCCAGCTTTTCCACTACTAGCAGTACCGCATTCTCCAGCGCAGAAGGCCAGTCCTTCCCACGACTAATGGTATTGCCTTCGCCAACAGCAGCAGGGGCTCCGCCTCATCAAACAGTAATGATCATTCATGACTGGGCATGTTTGGCCTTTTTACCTTATGTTCTCTTCACTTTGTCATTTCAGGTGAAATCTTTAGTTCACTCCTACAGTTTTTACTTTCAGTTTAGTCAATTGTTACATTTCAGTTAGAAACGGCTTTAGGCCTGTGTTGTAAGATGATGAGAGGCAGTTTTACCTCATCATCATTTCTGTTTTTGATTTAGACCTAAAACAACATACAAGCATGTGGGGAAGATATTTTCCCAAAATATCTTCTCGCGCATAGGAATCAGAGGTTATAAAAACAGGAAGAAAACACTAACAAAAGGTTCCAGATTTTCCAAAGGACACACTGAGCTCGATTATTCTGTACGTATGTTGTATGAACTTTGATAGTGGATGTTTGAAGATCCCGTAGGGACTCAGTAATAAGAAGTTTTGCTGGAATTGGGGATTTTGCTCTAGATGATTCACAGTTTGTAACTCTTCTCCATGTTTTTTAATACAATTGTTCATTTTGTATCTCTCCACATTTCTTGTATCTAATGCTCTGGAATGCGAGTGCTCCCATTCTTAAATGTGAATTTATCATAGAAAATACTCATATTTACTCATCTACAACGCTTTAAATATGGCTCAGGCATGATACTTTGTTTCCTTTTCTATCTCTTCCACCGTTTCTTCCGATATTAACTACAATGGATTATTATCTTTGAACTTGCGTAGATATATGGATTCTTATCTCTGAATAAGCCCAGTATATATGGATTCTTATCCTTGGATGAGCCCGGTTATAGTTGATATCTTACTCCATATTTTTCCATAGTCATCGCTCATATACAACTTGATAACTGTTTATTCATTTTAGAAGTCGGCCCCCTTTACAACATGTTGTTTTAAAGCTGTCTGATGCATTTACTTATTGCGATTTGTACTCAGTTTCTACAGTTTTTCTAGATGTTGTGTTTAACTTTGGGGTTTTGGTTCCACCCGTATTAAAACCATTCATCTGAGTGATAGTTGCATGAGAGCCAAACATTTCCAACTGCAATCAGTTGATTCATATGCTCCTTGCATTTAAGATGTCCTAGGCACTGGTCTTTATACAACTCAAGGCTATCTCCAGGAGCTACAACATTATGAATGCTTTATTGGGTGATAAATATATGTGCAAGAAATCAAGAAAATAAGCAAGTACCATGCAAGGAAAAGAAGATGAACACACCACACACTACAATCTAAAAAATTATTATTAGGGTTTGGCCTTGACCCTCTTATAGTCGCTTAAGAAAAATAAATTGATTGAGCTTTGCACTTGGCTCTAATGAATTCTTGAGAATTTTTTTTCAATGTGGCTTCTTGAATCTTTCAGAATTTGATCTTCAAAACATGTTCTTACCCTTCAATTAATTTATTTGTTATAATTGTTCCCCTTCCCCCCTCCACCCCCCCCTCAAAGTAAAAATTAATTTGATTTTACAAAAGTTATAAAATTTTAATTTACTTATTTCTTATGAATCCCAACATTACATATTGATAGAAATGAGCAATTAATTCCACCAAGAGATACAAACATAATAAAAATGTGCCACCACTTAAAATTAGTTGAAGAGTAACTAGAAGTTTTGATCAATAAGGTAATCACCAAGCCTCTACACATCCATATTGGAATCAACTGGAGTTAATGGTTCACCAATAACTAGGGAACACGTGGTCTTCTTGATTATCACTCTAGATCCTTTCTTTATTTGAATGATAGATATCAACTCCCCTTGAATGACTATGTACTTGGTGTAAAAAAAAATCTTTAATTGGAAATAATTCGTGCTCCTTCAAATTCACTTGAATCTGCTTAGGTTTCTCCTCATTGATTGTCTCTTTGATGCCTTCGACCTTGCAAACATTACTATTCTGAATCGACCTCAAAATGAAACCTCGTAAGCCCTTATTATTATTTTCATAGAACTAGAAAATATTGCACTTGCTTTATTTTGAATTCAATCCCTATAGCCTTGTATTATTTTGCTTTTATCTTGAATTATTTCCCTCACTTACTTTGATCTTGGACTTGAAATGATTTCAACAATGTTTATTACAAAATGACATTTAACATCTCCCTTCATTAATCATTTGATTGCAAAAAAAAAAATAGATTGTATTTCCAAACAATGTTGCTAGGATTCCATAGAAGAATTTTACCAACGTGTAGTCATAGTCCACAAATTAAAGAATATCATCCTACAATATCTCTTGGATTAATGAGGACAACTTTTATTCTGCCATGATTTTTCTTCTACTTTATTTATGCTTGGGCTATTCGTTGAGCAAATCATGGATAGAATCTGGGTTATTCCTTGAGCAAATAAAAAATATTGCAGAGAGAAGGGGATTAGAAGGCAGTTTGTGAATTCTTACACTCCACAACGTAATGGAGTGACAAGAAGGATGAACAAAATTTGCTAGGAATGGTGAGATTAATGTTAAATTTTAAAGGTTTAAGTGCCTCATACTAGGTTGAAGTGGCACATACTGTTGATTTTTCGTAGCATCGTATGTGTTCTAAGTCTCAAAATTTGTAGGGAGCCTTAGGCACATGTATTCCAAAGAACCCAGAAAGTGTTTTGGGAAATTCCACTCAGATCATGTTTTATTAAAATAATTAATTATTTTTAATGGGACCCTAAGTCTAAACTTAGGAAAATAAAATAATTAAATGGTATTAATAAAACAAAGTGTGAATATTCTATAGAAGACAAAGATCAAGTCAAAATTTAATCTTCGTCATTGATTAATGATTTAATCTTGGTCGTTGAAGTCTCAACGAGAAGATTAGAAGAAGGACTTGAAGGGTCATTTGGAAAATACACCGAGACGAAGAAAGAATCTAAAGATTGAAATTCTTTAGTGAGTAGTGCTCAGGGAGAAGATCGATCAAGAAGATTCTCACAGAGAGAGATAAAGATAATTGTCGGTTGGATATTTTCCTGATCTGGAGAATACACAACAAAGAAGATAGAGAGCAATATGCAGAGAGGCAGCTACGCAGAGTCAGTTGTGGAAATGCAGTAGCCTTGAGGAATTCTATGTTACAACTGAGGATCAGCTAGGTCCAGTTCCAGAGACCGGGG
Organism: Pinus albicaulis; assembly: GCA_034641835.2. Taxonomy (NCBI): domain Eukaryota; kingdom Viridiplantae; phylum Streptophyta; class Pinopsida; order Pinales; family Pinaceae; genus Pinus; species Pinus albicaulis. Next base: position 599,158,806 of record CM076569.1, on the reverse strand, counting down.
GTGTGAGATCGGAGGAGGTCAGAAGGTCAGACCTAGCTAGCAAAAGATCCAGCACGCAAAATCCACACAATCCCACGCAGAGTGACGCAAACACTGCGCAGAGGCAATGGAGGGCTTGCTAGTCCGATGTTTTCACCAGTTTCGACTTCCAGTGTCAGTGTGATTTAATCTCACTATCTTCTTTGTCAGTTAGATTCTCTGTGTGGATAGCCAGAATGTCATCCCAGATTGTATTCATAATTACTGCATAATAAATAAACCCTCAGTTGTTGCACCGGTTTTCCCGCATTGATTTTTTCCAGGGACATTAGTCCAAAAAAAATAGTGTCGAATGTGTCTATGATCTACTTTTTCTCAGATCTTGTTTCCACAATTAAATTGTGAATGTTGTAATGCATGAGTTTTCAATGTTTACATTAGAAAATCGTAAATAATTTTTTGAAAGGAATTAACAACTAGGATAATTCTCATCAGTGTTGCAGTAGGGTTCTGGGTGTAGGAATTTTCACATGTTGGAAATATTGTCATGGATGGCAAAGGAAGTGGCAAAGGAATTGGCATCTGAAACAGTAACTAGGAACAGAGAAAAGAAACATAGCTGAGGACAAAGGTCAGTAGAGAAGAACATAGAAAGAGTGCATCTACAGAGAGTAGTATTAGTCAAGGAGCACATTGAATTTAGTAGGAAGGATATTTGTGGAATTAAATCATGTGTGAAGCTTTTCTTGAATAAGTTCGGTATATGTATAAAGGAAATCCTGTGTATGATTGAGTTCTAGTGATACTTTGATGGGTGGAGAATATCGAGAGTATTTGGCTATTGATTGATTGAGTTCTGGTGATACTCTGATGGGTGGAGAATATCGAGAGTATTTGGCTATTGATTGGTTCAATTCTCGTACGAAATGACCTGAAACTCTGTGTGAAAATCTCGTCGGAAGAGAACTACATTTGTTCGTTGTTTATTAGAAATCCTGCCAAAGATAGACCGGAGTTAACTAAGTAAGAAGGATAGCGCAAACCCGAATTAACCTTGGTTAATTATTGTTCAAAACCGTGAGTGGATTGGCAAACCTGGTTTGCCCATATCGCACCGCTTTTGCGGGTTGAGCGGTATTCAAGAGGTTGGCTCCGATTCCATAGAACGGACGACACACGTCCCTGTACGACTCCACAAAACCGCTTGTCACTGCGCGCCATCGCACGTTATTGTTCGACCCAGGGTGCCCAGCGATATTGTTGAGAACCGTCGATCTGGAGGGAAGCCATCGAACGGTGGTCGTATGAGGAAGATTGCGCAAAGGTTAACCAAAGTACGGCGACCATCGCACGTTATTGTCCGCGCGTCTTCGCCGAGCGATGTCTGTCCGATCAAATGAGGCGGCGCGACGCGATAACAACCGTCAGATGGAAACGATCGTTAGTGATGGGCCCAATTTTTAAATTATATTGATTAAGCCGTCGATTATGCATGTGGGGCCGGATCCAAAGGTCTATTTACCAAAAAAAAAAAAAAAAAAGGTCATTGGATAAAAGCGTTGATTATTAATATAAAGTTCTATTATATTTATTTAATTAGCAAAGGTTGTGAATAATATTTATTTATCAAATTCAACGAATTTGATAAATAAAATTCCAATAAAAGAAAGAAAACCATTAGCGGCACGTTAATGTTACTTAACCTTGGCTATAGTATTATTTGGCGGAGAAAAAGATTACCTTTGGGACAATTCGTGCATGGAAGAACGAAGTTTGGGATTTCAATTTGAATTGGTTCGACTTTTAATATGAATACCATTAGTAGTTGAGTAGTTTTCTACTCATGGTATTGATAAAGGCAAAACTATATAAGGAGAAGCGCATTATGGTTCAGTGTGTGCATGTTTAAGGGTTGTTAATAAATAAATCTCTTTAAGAGATATCTGCATATATGATGCACCTATGGATATGATCTAGAAATGATAAATCTCTACGATGATCGGCAAAAAGAAATGATGAAGACCTGATGGAAGTCTGATGAAGAAATTGAAGAAATCTGGTAAATCTGAGGGTTGAAGCCTTCTGTATGAAAGTGGACGTATCCTACCAGTAAAATATGGTGTTAAAATCAGGGAGTTGGAGCTCCCTTCCAGTAGTGGATGGAGAATGAGAAAAGGTTGTAGCATTTCTGCAGGTGGGTGCCTGCATGCTGGTATAAGTTTGCGCCATCATAAATTGTAAGAAGTTTTCTTTATAATAAATATTGAAGATTGAGATAACAGTAGCGGTGGTTTTCTCCCGAATTGGGTTTCCACCTTAAATACTGGTGTTCATATGTGTTGCTTATGTTTGACGGTTTATTCTATTATTTCTTTTCATGCTTACTGCTTACTAAACATCTAATGAATGAATGATGCAATGATCTAACTAAAGACATAATAAGATCTCTGGACATACAAGTTGGATTCAGTAATGTAGCATATGGTTTTAAGAGAAATGAAAACTAAAAGTTTTTTAGTCAGCTCTAAATACTGATTCAGCCCCCCCTCTCAGTATTTTTCCCAACAATTGGTTTCAGAGCAGGTCCTTCTGAAAAAGCCTAGCCGCTAGAAGGAAGATCAAGAAAGATGAGAAATCAAGATGGAACAACATCTATCAGGCCTCCGCTCTTTAACGGAAACCATTTAATCTTCTGGAAAACAAGGATGAGATCCTATCTTCAGTCTTTGGGAGAAAATGTATGGGCAATTGTTGAAGAAGGATATCAATATCCAGCTGTAGTACCAACAGATCCGACGGAAAGAAAGAATTATGAAACAAATGCAAAAGCAGTCAATGCTCTATTGGGAATTCTAACTGAATCAGAATTTGTCAAAGTCATGTAGCTGAATACAACAAAGGCAATATGGGACAAAATCATTCTAAGTTATGAAGGTGATGCAAAGGTAAAAAGTGCTAGACTCCAAAATGTCAGAATTCAATATGAGAATCTAAAGATGGATAATGAGGAGAGCATTGCAAATTTCTTTTTACGTCTTGATGATATTGTAAATCGTATGAGAAATCTGGGAGAAAAAATAACCGAATCTACTCTGGTTGAGAAAATTTTAAGATCACTAATGGCAAAATTTGAGTCAAAAGTTTCTGCTCTTGAAGAAAAGTAGGATCTTCAAAATCTTACTGTGGTGCAACTTCATGGCATACTAACTGCATATGAAATGAGAAGAGGAGGACCATCTGAAGTCAAAGAAGCAGTCTTTAGAACTTCTACAAGAGGAAAAGAAGTACAAAAAACTGAAGGATCAGGATATATCTCAGAAGAAGATGAGATAAATTTTGTAAAGAAACTTCAACTTGGCACAGGACGGTTCAGAGGTAAGCTTCCTTTCAAATGTTTTGATTGTGGAAGAGTTGGTCATTATGTTGCTAAGTGTCCTCATAAAGAAACACATAAAAAGGAGAAGGAAGTAGCAAGAAGGAATAATAATCGTTTTAGCACTAGAAAAAGTTACTATACTCATGAAGACAGTGATGGGTTATCTGATAGTGAGGAAGAATGTGAACAAGATCTTAGACTTCTCATGGAATTTGAAAAAGAATCTAGAGAAGAAAATGATACTTTTGTGGATGCTCTAGAAGACAATGATTTTCTTGATGAAAACAATAAACTCAAAATTTGCTTAGAAGAGAGTAAAATAACCATATAAACTTTGAAAAATCAGCTTGAAGAAAAAGAGAAACACAATGAGAAATTAGAGCGTGAAGTAGTAAGTCTAAGAAAAGAACTTGAGAAAGTAAAGACTCTGAATCTTAGATTTGCTAAAGGATCTGAGACCTTAGATGAGATTATCAAGGTACAACGTTCTCCCCTTATAAAGACAGGTCTTGGATATATTGAAGAATCTTCTCAGGCTTCAGCACCAAATTATCTAAAAGCAGCTATAGCTGGTATACAACATGTTGCCACTCAGCAAGGGAATAAAGAATCTTTACAGGTAAAGCATGATCATCTCAATTCAAAGAACACTAACAAGAATATCTTTCAAAGAAACACCAATCAACAGGTAAATTCAAGAAGGAGATTTTATGATCGTAGAAATTTCTTCTTCAATGGACAATGTTTCTCATGTCACAATTTTGGTCATAAAGTTGTTCAATGTGTAGCATATAAAACTATTATGACAAGAGAAGCAAGAAAGAAAAGGATTGATATTGAAGCAAAGAAGAATACTTATAACAACTTTTCTCCTCTTCAAAATGAAGTTGAATGCACTTATTGCAATAACTTTGGCCATGAAGAATCTGAATGCAGGAGCAAAGTTCAGCCAAAAGAACATGTTCCTTCAAGCTCCAAAGTATGGAAAAGAAGGAATTACAGGTTGAAAATTGTGGCATAGCGTTATTTGCAGAAGATGAAGAAAATCAATGGTACATTGATAGTGGATGCTCAAGACACATGACAGGTGACAAAAACAAACTTCTTGCATATAGTGCTCTAGAAAAGGAAAAGAATGTTACATTTGGAAATGATACTCTTGCGGTCATTAAGGGAAAAGGGTATGTTTTTCTAAAAGAAAAGGTGAAAGCTAATGATGTCATGTATGTGGATGGATTAAAGCATAACCTGTTAAGTGTAAGTCAAATGTGTGATCAAGGAACTGAAGTTGTCTTTAGTTCAAAAGAATGTGTGGTACGTGATCTTGATACAGGTAAAGCAATTATCAAAGGAAAAAGAACTCCAAGCAACCTGTATGTATTGAAGAACTGAAAAGAACAATGTTACTTGAGTAAATCTTCAGAAAATTGGCTATGGCATAGAAGGTTGGGGCATCTGAGATTCTCTCAAATCAACAAATCAAGCAGACTTAAAGCTGGTCGTGATCTTCCCAATATTACTCTACCTGAAAATATCATATGCAAATATTGCCAATTCGGTAAGCAAACCAGAGTACAATTTAATGCCAAGGAAGGATTATCAAGTAAGCCTCTTGAACTCATTCATACTGACACATGTGGACCTGTGAGGAAAAAGTCAACACGTGGTGAACAATACTATATCTTATTTATTGATGATTTCTCTAGAATGTGTTGGATTGGGCTGCTTAAACACAAAGATGAAGCATTTGAGAAATTTCAGATCTTCAAAGCATTAGTTGAGAATGAATTAGATTTAAAAATCAAGTGTCTCAGATCTGATCGAGGAGGAGAATATACATCAGATGAATTCCTTGAATTTTGTGAACAACATGGAATAAGAAGACAGTTTTCTGTAGCTGGCACTCCACAGCAAAATGGTGTTGCAGAAAGAATGAATAGAACAGTTCAAAAAATGGCTAGAGAAATGCTTGATGATTCCAGAACTCCTGACACATTTTGGGGAGAAGCAGCACATACAGCAGTAAACATTCTCAACAAGGCACATGTTCGTGTAGATAGTGATAAAACTCCATATGAACTTTGGCATGGTAATCCTCCCACTGTAAAGCATTTTAGAATTTTTGGAAGCAAATGCTTTATCAAAAATAATGATGAAAAACTTGGCAAGTTTGAACCCAGAGCAGATGAAGGAATACTTCTTGGTTACTCCACTAGGAGTAGAGCATATAAATGTTACAATAAAATACTTCGGAAGATTTTTGAATGTATTGATGTTGTTATTGATGAGTCCCCTGCAGACCCAAAAGAAGAAAAACAAACAACAGATGAAGACGATGATGACATATATCCTTCTACATCAAATAGGAATGATATAGACAGTGAACCAAATGAAGAACCCGAAGATAATTTATCTGAAAAAGCTCCATCCAGATATGTTCAAAAGAATCATCTAGAATCTCAAATTTTGGGAAAAAAGGAATCAGGTGTACAAACAAGAAGGACTCTTGTGGGATCTTCTAGAAATCTGGCATTTTTGTCCACTATTGAACCACACAATGTCAGTCAAGCTAGCAAAGATGAATGTTGGATTCAAGCCATGAATGAAGAGCTTGATAAAATTGAAAAGAATCACACTTGGGAATTAGTATGAAGACCTCATGACAAAATGTCATTGGAACTAAATGGATATTCAAAAACAAGTTAAATGAGAATGGGGATGTTATAATAAATAAAGCTAGACTTGTTTGTAAGGGGTATGCTCAACAAGAAGGTATAGACTTTGAAGAAAATTTTGCTCCTGTAGCTAGACTTGAAGCCATAATAAATTTTCTTGCTTTTTCAAGCTTCCAAGAAATCAAAGTTTATCAAATGGATGTTAAATCTTCTTTTCTCAATGGTGATCTAGAAGAAGAAGTTTATATAGAACAACCAAAAGGATTCATTTTGGGAAATGATGAAAAACTTGTTTGTAAACTTAAAAAGGCTTTATATGGTCTCAAATAAGCTCCGAGGGCATGGTACTATCATCTTGACAAATATCTTCATCAAGGATTTTCAAAGGGAGTGCTCAATATAACAACATACGCAAAAAGCGAAAATGACAAGCTATTGATTGTGGTTGTATATGTTGATGATATCATTTTTGGAAGTAATGAAGAGTCTATGAGTCAGAAATTTTCTTCTGATATGCAGCAAGAATTTGAAATGTCTTTACTTGGGGAACTAACATTGTTTCTTGGCTTGCAAGTACAACAAGCAACAGATGGCATATTCTTATGACAAGCAAAATATCTTAAGCAAATCTTGAAGAAGTATGGCATGGAAGATTGCAAACCTGTAAGTACACCAATGATAACCAGCTTTAATCTCAGTTCTAATGATGATTCCCCCACAGTGAATCAATCAGAATACAGATCTATGGTAGGAAGTCTTCTTTATCTCACTGGGACAAGACCAGACATTATGCATGCAGTTGGGATTGTTGGAAGATTCCAAGCTAATCCAAAAGAGTCTCACCTTCATGCTGTGAAAAGAATATTCAAATATCTACAAGGAACTCAAGAATTTGGACTATGGTATCCAAAGAATTCTGATCTCACTCTTCATGCTTACAGTGATGCGTTGAAATTTGGAAGTGTTGATGATCGGAAAATCACTAGTGGTGGTACATTCTACATGGGGCCCCGGTTAGTATCTTGGTTCAGCAAGAAGCAAATTTCTATTGCCTTATCTACAGCAGAAGCAGAATATGTGGGCACAACCCGCGTAAATGACGCACTCAACTTCTGCGGATGATCTGAGCCTTACAGACTTTGGTCATCTTCCTCATATCTCCATTATATGTGACAATACAAGTGCCATCAGTATCTCAAAGAATCCTGTTATGCATTCCAAGACCAAACACATTCCCATCAAATATCACTTCTTACGTGAACAAGTGCTAGAACAAAAGGTGAAATTGGAGTATGTTTCTTCCAAAGAACAAGTTGCTGACATATTTACCAAACCTCTACCCAGGGAAGCATTCGAATATCTCAGACAGAAGCTAGGAGTAGTCTCTGCCATGCAGAGGATCAGATCTACTTAAATATAGAAGACTAAATTGGTTGTGAGGTGATGTTGGGCAACTCTGAATACACAGGCTAAGGGGGCAGAATTGGTCATATGAAAAGGATGCATTGTTAGCATTTATAAGTCATTTTGTTATATTATGTTTGAAGATGCAACATGATCTCAGGGGGAGTATGGTATTGTCGGTTCAAAGGATCTTGATCAACTCTTTGCCATTGATGTCAAAGGGGGAGGAAAAGCAACAAAGGGCTTCTATAAGACAATCAGAGGAAGAGTATTGCCATCAATGAAAAAGGGGGAGATTGTTGGAAATATTGTCATTGATGGCAAAGGAAGTGGCAAAGGAATTGGCATCTGAAACAGTAACTAGGAACAGAGAAAAGAAACATAGCAGAGGACAAAGGTCAACAGAGAAGAACAGAGAAAGAGTGCATCTACAGAGAGCAGTATCAGTCAAGGAGCACATTGAATTTAGTAGGAAGGATATTTGTGGAATTAAATCATGTGTGAAGCTTTTCTTGAATAAGTTCAGTATATGTATAAAGGAAATCCTGTGTATGATTGAGTTCTGGTGATACTCTGATGGGTGGAGAATATCAAGAGTATTTGGCTATTGATTGGTTCAATTCTTGTACGGAATGACCTGAAACTCTGTGTGAAAATCCCGTCGGAAGAGAACTACATTTGTTCGTTGTTTATTAGAAATCTTGCAAAAGATAGACCAGAGTTAACTAAGTAAGAAGGATAGCGCAAACCCAAATTAACCTTGGTTAATTATTGTTCAAAACTGTGAGTGGATTGGCAAACCCGGTTTGCCCATATCACACCACTTTTGCGGGTTGAGCGGTATTCAAGAGGTTGGATCCGATTCCATAGAACGGACGACACACGTCCCTGTACGAATCCACAAAACCGCTTGTCACTGCGCGCCATCGCGCGTTATTGTTCAACCTAGGGTGCCCAGTGATATTTTTGAGAACCGTCGATCTGGAGGGAAGCCATCGGATGGTGGTCGTATGAGGAAGATGCGCGAAGGTTAACCAAAGTACGGCGACCATCGCACGTTATTGTCCGCGCGTCTTCGCCGAGCGATATTCGTTCGATCAAATGAGGCGGCGCGACGCGATAACAACTGTCAGATGGAAACGATCGTTAGCGATGGGCCTAGTTTTTAAATTATATTGATTAAGCCGTCGATTATGCATGTGGGGCCGGATCCAAAGGTCTATTTAACAACAACAACAACAACAAAAAAGGCCATTTGATAAAAGCGCTGATTATTAATATAAAGTTCTATTATATTTATTTAATTAGCAAAGGTTGTGAATAATATTTATTTATCAAATTCCACGAATTTGATAAATAAAATTCCAATAAAATAAAGAAAACCATCAGCGGCACATTAATGTTACTTAAGCTTGGCTATAGTATTATTTGGCGGAGAAAAAGATTACCTTTGGGACAATTCGTGCATGGAAGAACGAAGTTTGGGATTTCAATTTGAATTGGTTCGACTTTAAATATGAATACAATTAGTAGTTGAGTAGTTTTCTACTCATGGTATTGATAAAGGCAAAACTATATAAGGAGAAGCGCATTATGGTTCAGTGTGTGCATGTTGAAGGGTTATTAATAAATAAATCTCTTTAAGAGATATCTTCATATATGATGCACCTATGGATATGATCTAGAAATGATAAATCTCTACGATGATCGGCAAAAAGAAATGATGAAGACTTGACGAAAGTCTGATGAAGAAATTGAAGAAATCTGGTAAATCTGAGAGTTGAAGCCTTCTGTATGAAAGTGGAAGTATCCTGCCAGTAAAAGCTGGTGTTAAAATCAGGGAGTTGGAGCTCCCTTCTAGTAGTGGCTGGAGAACGAGAAAAGGTTGTAGCCTTTCTGCAGGTGGGTGCCTGCGTGCTGGTATAAGTCTGCGCCAGCATAAATTGTAAGAAGTTCTCTTTATAATAAATATTGAAGACTGAGATAACAACAGCGGTGGTTTTCTCCCGAATTGGGTTTCCACCTTAAATACTGGTGTTCATATGTGTTGCTTATGTTTGATGGTTTATTCAGTTATTTCTGTTCATGCTTACTACTTACTAAACATATGATGAATGAATGATGCAATGATCTAAGTAAAGACATAATAAGATCTCTGGACATACAAGTTGGATTCAGCAATGTAGCATATGGTTTTAAGAGAAAGGAAAACTAAAAAGTTTTCAGTCATCTCTAAATACTGATTCACCCCCCCTCTCAGTATTTTTCGCAACATCACATGGTATCAAAGCTTGTTTAGCAGTGTAGGAGGAGCAAGAGAGAAGATACAGTATATCTAGCGTTGGAAGAGAATTTAGGATCAAAGAAGTTGTGTAAACAACATATCGATTTCCCAGCGACTACGCAGTCCAAGCTAGGAGGGCTAGATATATAAGGAAATATCTCTATGAGTGAGCTGAAAAAGAGATAGGATTTTCCAAATTGCAGTTTATTTGAATCAGAGGGAGCAGCGCAGCATATTCAACGCAGATTAGTAGCTGCAAGAACGCGGTTTTTTGTAAAACAATGATCGTTGGTGCAGAAGGCATCAGGAGAGAGTAACTGAAGAAATTTTTGTAATTTATGAACCCAGAGAATTTCATGCCCAAGAAACTTTGTTTTTACGAGCAAAAGCAGCAGAATTCGTGAATTAGTTTTCTTGCTCTAGCAGGGTGTGCGTAGATCTAGCTGCGTAGAGGGTTAGAGTCAGCAGATCGACAACGTGTGAGGGATTTTCTTCTTGAGAGAATTCTTAGTCGAGGAATTCTAATTCTTGATATTTGAGCAGCAGTATTGTGTGGAAGATCTACTATCTCCAATAGGGAGTGCGTAGGTCAGGCCAGCAACTGCGCAGAGGAGAGAGAGGGAGCTAGTTCGATTCATTTTTCAATTGACAGAAATGGCAGCAAGCGGGTTGAGAGATCAATATCAGTTGGAGGGAGCCTCCAACTATGTGATCTGGAAGGCAAGGATCAGATGCCTGCTAGATGACCATGATCTCAAAGCTTTCATCGATGGTGTGATAGTTGAACCTCTAGATGCAGATCCATTGAAGGCATTCAAGAAATATATGGCAAAGGCAAAACGCTTAATCCTTGATGAGTGAGAGATCATGCTGTGTGTGACATCGCAAGTAAAGAGGCAGCTAGAGAGATGTGGCAGGCCTTCGAGACATTGTATCAGGGATCTTTCGAGTAGTGGAAGATGTTCTTGGAGGAGAATTTACGTTCTACAAAGATGCAGAAGGGTGAGAGCATTGATCCATTCCTATGTAGACTTCAAGAGAACCGAGATCAGCTGACAATTGTAGGAACTGCGCCTCAGGCCACCGAGATGGTCATATTTTCCCTGAACTCAGTTTCAGATGAGTGACAGGTCTTCGTCTAGAGCATCCTAAGCAGAGAAAGACTGCCAGATTGGGAAACGATGTGGGCTTCTCTTCAGTAGGAAGATATGAGGCGAGACATGCTCAAGTGTAAGCTTGATAGAAACAATAGCAGTGGGTTGAAGCCCAAGGAGGAGGAGGAAAATGTAGCCCTTGCGTCAAAGGGACAGCAAGAGAAGCAGAGACATAAGAAAGACGTCTCTAAGATCAAGTGCTTCCAATGTGGCGAGATGGGACATTACACCTCACAATGTCCTCTAAAGAAGAAGGACAAAGATGAGAAGCATGATCCACAAGATGTGACTGCCAGGAGCGAAGAAGAGGAGTTTGTGATGATTGCCAACATATCTCCTGGGGAGAATTGAGGTGATATGTAGTTGTTGTTCAGCAGAGCTATAGTTGGGCATGGTCCTTGAGGAGTCCACCTCTCGGATCATCACCTTACTACGGGATCCTAAATCAGAAGTAGCAATATGGACATGTTTTAGTTGGCGCAGAGGAGTGCAAAAGTGACAACACAGTGGCTAGAGAGTTCCAAAGACTGAGCAATGCAGAGCAAAGCTGGCACCAATGCAAGGAGGCATAGTGAAGATTCAACAGCATCATGGAGGCTTCATAGGGTCAGCGCAGAGACTAGCAGCAGTCAGATATTCAGTACCGACGGCATTGATGCGCTAGTCACCCTTAACGCCATCTCCACCTAGCTACACTAGATTCAACTTAACTTGGACACCCTGCGAGAGCAGAGGTACGAGGACCAAAATGAAATAGAGGCTTACATTTGCGCAGTTAAAATTTTGCAGACAGAGACCATTTAGGCCCTGGAGAGTCTGCGTCATATCCTAAGGTGCTCTCAAGACCACCTTCGTGCCCTGGAGTCTCAAATGGATCACATCAGCTACCACCTACACTACTAGGACCATTTCCTTATGGCTCCTCCACTAGGTCCCCTGCATCCACCTCCTTGATGATAACTTTCGATTTGATTTTTGTAATTTTGCAGCTAATAACCAAGTGCTTTGAATGCCTTGGCCAACACCCCAAATTCATAGGCATTGTATGCCGTTGAGGGTGACTGAATGTAATCGAGCCATGGTGGCTCCTCTTGTAAATTCTATTTTTAATATGATAATATAATATTAGTTTTTGACTGACAAAAGAAAAAAAATGTATTTAAAAAGCACATGTAAAAGTAACATTGTAAAAGTGGCTCTCACTTATTTATAAAAGTGGGTCACATAAGTAGTATTTTTTTTAAAAAGTGAGCTTATTATATTAAGTTTGGAAAAGGGGGAATTTTTTTTTAAAGTACAACTTCCTCATCAATTGTCAACCTATCATGTAACTACTCAGCATTTACTCTAAATTTTCTTAAAAAAGGCATAAATTCTTCATCCGGAAGCCGTTTTCAAAACTGTTTTTTTTAGCTGGCCTAACTTTTCAAGATCTTTCCATTGGAGAAGTTAATTTCAACATTTTCAACTTCAGTTTTTAAAAATGGAAATTGCATCCCGTTTATTCTTAACAGCACCAATTATTTCCAATGGCTATCCTACAGAGTAGACTTACTTAGAAGTAAAGGGATTTATAAAATAGCCACAGGACAAGAATCTAAACCTACCGATGCAAATCAAACCGTTAAATGGGAAAATAAACAAGATCAAGCACGAGGGTTGATAGGAATGTCCATTGCTCAAAATCTTAGATTTCATATCCAAGAATTTGACTCCCTTGTTGAAGCTATGATAAAGCTAAATACTGTTTTTGGCATTAAAAATGAAATCAGAGCCCACTAGCTTGAAAATGAGTTGCTTACTTTGGACCCCAATAATTTTTCCTCTATTGAAGATTTTTTGTCCAAATTCAATACCCTTAGACTTCTTTTAGAAGGTTGTAAGGTCAAAAAGGAAGATGGTAGCCTTATCTATTCCATTCTTGCTAAGCTAGGCCCTGCATACTCTGTATTTGTTTCCACCTTCCATTCCACTAGAGAAGCCCTCATTTCTCAAGGAACAACCTACAAGTCATCCTCTTTTGATGAATTTTGTGATTCTTTGATAAGAGAATAAGAAAAACTCTTACACCATGGCATTATTAATACTGGAAACTCTTCTAAGAAAGCCTTAGCATCCTAGCAGCAACCATATCTAAAGAATCCTAAGAAGCAGCATCCTAAAAAGAATGGTCCTAAACCAAAAAAGGGTATTAAGAAATTTCAGCTGAAAACTGAAAAAGAAACTCAACAAACTGAAAAGACAAATAAAAACAAAGTGAAAAAGATAGATAGGCATTGAAAATTTTGTAACCATGATGGCCACGTAGAGTCAAAATGTTTTAAGAAGATGGAAGCCTTGGAAGCAACAATGAAGAAACACAACATCAATTTGGAGAACTCTTCAACTTCATCTTCTGGAATGACACTTTCTGCTTGTGGTTGTATAGCATCAAGATCTAGTTATGCATTAAATGAATCTTCTTCTTCTCATTCTCATGAGTGGCTCATTGATTCTGGAGCCTCTTGCCACATGGCCAAAAATAAAGCCATGTTTTCTTCTTTAAATGATTGTAACACTAAAAACATTTATGTTGGTGATGATAGATCTCTTAGTGTTTTAGGGTCTGGAACCATTAATCTAGATAATTGTCATTTTAATGATGTATTATGTATTCCTACCTTGTCCTGCAACCTTCTATCTGTTTATCAGATAACTCATTCAAGTGAAGGGAATATAGTAGAAATCTCACCTCATGATGTTGTAATTAAGGACCTAAGAGATCCTAGACGTATTCTAGCTACTGGAATTGTTGATGATTCCACAAGTTTGTATAAGTTTGACAAATTTGGATCAACGCCTTACACATTCACAGTTCAACATAGCCTCATCCTTATTAGCTCAAGTTCCAAAAAATCCTGATCCAAATACCTTTGAAGAAGCTTCAGGGATTTGGATGCAGTTATGAATGAAGAATTTCGTTCCTCATTGGAAAACAATACTTTGGATCTTGTTCCTCTTCCAAAGGGACGAAAATTTATCAGATTCAAATGGGTTTACAGAACAAAGTTTGGACTAGATGGAAAGTGGATAAACATAAATCTCATCTTGTTGCTAAAGGATTTTCACAATTTGAAGGCATTGACTATATTGAAACCTTCTCCCATGTTGCAAAAATGAATTCTATCTACCTTGTTCTTTCCCTTGTTGCCTCTTTTAAATGGGAAGTCCATCAGATGGATGTTAAATCCGTCTTCCTACATGTGGACTTGCATGAAGAAATCTACATGGAACAACCCCCTGGCTTTATCCAAAATGACTCTAGCCTTGTTTGTCACCTTAGGAAATCTCTCTATGGTCTCAAACAAGCCCCTTGGGCTTGGTATGCTAAAATGGATAGCTTTCTCTTAGATAATGGCTTTTCTAGATGTCATTTCGACAAAAATGTCTACACCAAGAAAGTGGGTAAGTCCTTAATCATCCTTGTTATTTATGTTGATGATCTTATCCTTATTGGTAGTGATCCCAACCATATAAACCATGTGAAGTCCAGCCTCAAAAATAAGTTTGAAATGACAGACTTGGTACACTTGCATTATTTCCTTGGTCTTCAAGTCTTGCAATCCAAATAAGGTATTACCCTTTCTCAGTCCAAGTATGCATGTGATCTTCTATGCCACTTTCACATGGAAGAATGTAATATGTCCCTTTCCTCCTTTCGGGCTGGAGTCAAGCTTTCTTTCACTTGTACTTCACCTGAAGTTGATGCTACCTTATACCATCAACTTGTTGGTAAACTTATGTATCTAACCCATGCCCGTCTTGACCTTTCCTTTATTGTTGGTCTTGTTGCTCGGTTTATGCACAAACCTCATGACAATCACTGGAAAGCAACTAAAAGAATACTTCGATATATTCGAGATACATTTCAGTTCAGGATTCATTACAGTGCAGGAGCATCTCCATTGTTGATTGGTTTCACTGATTTTGATTGGGCTAGTGACCCTGATGATCGAAAGTCTACTACATGTTATGTATTCACTCTTGGTTCAGGACCTGTTACATGGTCTTGTAAGAAACAAAGTGTCATCTCTGTTTCTTCGGCAGAAGTAGAGTATCGTGGTCTTGTTGAAGCCAACAAGGAAGCCTTGTGGCTTCGTGAGATCCTGTCCAAATTTGGTCTTCATCAGCAGCATCCAAATACACTTTGGTGTGATAATCATAGTGTCATTCAGTGATGCAAAGATCCAGTTCAGCATCAGCACATGAAACACATTGAGCTACACATACACTTCATCAGAAACCTCATTCATGATCATGTTCTTGAAGTGTGGTATTGTTCAACCAATGATCAAGTTGCCAATATATTTACAAATTCTCTCACAGAAGTGAAGTTTACCAAAATTCAATCTATGCTTGGAGTTCAGGAAAGTTATCATTAAGGCGGAATAGGATCTAATGCCTCCTCCTTCTCCTATTGTGTCACCTTTGTAAATCCTTCAAACCTATCCCAAGTTTTTCTTCAGGGGGGATGTTGGGATATTTTCACACATAGGAAATAGTATCCTATTGTGTCACCTTTGTAAATCCTTCAATCCTATCCCAAGTTGTTCTTAAGGGGGGATGTTAGGATATTCCTACACATAGGAAATAGTTAAGCATAAATTGGTCTAGCGTAGAGTTAGGTAAAGTGTTTTTCTTTGCTATGTACATGTGTAACTTATAATCCAACAATTCAGTCTCTCCTCGGTATTACTGACACTTGATTCGTGGCTTAACACCCGATTGGTCCATGATCTCTATTTAAAGAGCATGGAGGTTCATTTTTCTGGTAACTGTTTATGAGAGAAGCTTATGTAAATTTTCTTTCTTTATATTAATAAATTGCCTGAAGTGGACGCATTGGCTCAAATCATGGATTGTTTTCCTCTTCGAGGGTTTTAACCACGTCAAATACTGATGTACTGATATTTGATCTATTTGTGAGCGGTGACCTTTGGTGTTTGATCTAAGGAACTTACCCTGTAAATTCCTACAAAATTTACATAATAGATGCAAGAGCTTACAACAATCTCTCAATACTATTGCATTAGGAGAAAAATAAGCTTATGCCATAAACTAAATTGGTTATGGACAATTTATCACAAATGACAAGTGACCACTTACTTTAAATTCAATGTTAACAATTTTCCCAATTTTAAACTAAGTAATGAATGTCTTTATAAATCTACTAATAATATAGAAAATCCTCACACTATGAAGATATAATTTTAAACCAAAGTATTTTTTATCATAATATCTAACAACTCTTCATCTTCCTCAACGTCGGCTTGTCCTTGAGCTTTATCTCTCCTTTCCATGGCCCTTTTATTCTACATTATAGTGCTACAAAAATTAGAGATAATGTATTTATTACTACTAGCATGAGATGCCTTACTCTCACTAAGAGGGGGTAACAACAAGCTTACATTTCAATCTATTAGACCTCCTCTTATTTTTGTCATTATGGCTTCAGTAAGTGAGTGAGTGAGGCTTTTCTTCTTTATTGTTCATGACCTTTCCTAATGATGTTGAATTCGTCCTTACCATTGGAACCCCAAAATTTCTTCATCCGCCAAAATTTTTTGTCACATATCCTTGGTATTTCATTGTGTGCAGTGCTCATTTAACCAGAGATCACTTTGAATGAATCAATCACAGGGATGAACAACCTACGACCTAACATGATTACGGGGCCTCCCAAGACTATCATGGCACCTTTGTTTAAAGAGCATCCACCTTTGAACAGTGTGATTGTAGTAATGGATAGAGTTGCAACCTAGCAGGATTATGAGGCCTCGTAGGATTATCATGGGTTAAAAACTCAAGAGAGGTAAGGGAAATGAACTTGTAATAGGGTTAATAGGGTTATAAGTCTATGTTTAAAGGCTTGGCAACATCAAAGTACCTGACAAAGAGAACCACTAATTGATGAAAGAAATAGATTGAGCAAGTCATCATCGATGCTGCTAAGCTCTGGGAAATAATCCTACTATGCACCTGTACTTGTAGTTTTTAATTACATCACAACCAAGTACAACCCATACAAAGCCCAAAAATCTCAAGGAAAGGCACTTTATCTCAATAAAATATTTTACTCAAAAAGATGAATGAATTAGTTTATAAAATGAAAAGGAACCGAGGGAAAACGAGAAAGGAGAGATGAAAAAGAGAATGGAGAGAGTAACACAAAAGTTGTGATAATAATTATTGTTTTGTAATTAAGGAGAAGAAAGGATTAAGGAAACAAGTGTGGAGTATTATTGAGAATTTAGAAGGGTGAGCTAGGAAATTTAGAGATTGCAGTTACAAAAGCAAGAAATTCTAAGATAATAGAGATTGTTTTCAGCTTTGCGACTAAAATGTGAAATTTAATTGATGGTTCTTTTGTAGGTTTCATGTTAAATAAAAAAAAAAAAAAAAATTGAATATAAGGGATTTTAGTAATAAGAAAAAATAATATTATAATTTTAAGATAAAAGATTATTCAAATTTCAGATTGACTTGACATATTAGGGGATAAGGGGCTCTTTCATGTAGTTATCTGTGGGATAAAGGGTTCTTCCATGTAGTTATTTGACTATTATGTCCAGCCTAAGAAATCAAATGACTTGGAAACCATATCGTCATCCCCTCATAAGTTAAATATTTGAGAGTTTGATGTAATGTGGGACTTTGGTACTCGTTGATTTGATCTTCTATAATTGCTAGTAGTTTTGTGTGATTTTCAAACCTATGCATAGACTATATGAATGTAATAAGGTCCAAAATCCTTGGCCATTGATTTCAATAAATAATAAAGAATTGTGGTTGTAAATTTCTGATATTTTAATTTTAATTACAATTGTTGTGTGCATGCATGTTTTCATTTTACTTTGATTGCATGCCCTTGAGTATTGTAGTAAGAGGTATTGGAGTGTATATTGAGATTGTAGAATATTAGTTATAGTAGATAAGTAAAAAATAGGAACAACATGTAGACAAAATGTACTAATGTAGCTTCTCACATATATCCTTGCATCCTGCAAAATGCTATGCTAATAATACCCTAGATGAAAGACCTTCATAATAGTCCATTTGTTAGCAAAGTGTCCCCCATAAGGATCATCATGTTATTCCTTAAAGATTTAATTAATCTCATCTTCTATAATGTGATGATATATTATGAAATGAAACCTTGCGGGAAGGAATGACTGTAAACTAAGAAGTACACTACATCGCACTTTACTAGATAATCCTTTCTTGCTCCCTAGGTGATAAATATTGGGGAACATTTCTTGTAGCCAAATAATTAGCAATATATATAAACCATGGAGTATTAATATATATTGCAAATAAATGTTTGCTAGGAAAATCATCCTCAATAAGATTTTCATCCCCATTATTGGTAATCTTGGAAAAAAAAGTAACAATGGCATTTACCCTAGATGCAAAGCCTTCTTAGTATTCCATTCATTAGTGAATTTCCCCCCATAAGGATCATCATAAGAATGTCATTAATCTCATCTTCTCTAATATGATGAAAAATTGTGAAATGCAACCTTATGTGAAATAGATGACCCCATATTAAGAAGTATAATGCACTTTACTTGATAATCCTTTGTTTCTCCCTTGGTGATCGATGTTGGATAAAATCTCTTTTAGCCAAATAATTACTAGTATCTACAAATCGTGGAGTATATATATTGCAAATAAAATTTCGTCAGGAAAAATACCCTCGATAGAATTTTCATCCCCTTTATTAGTAATCTGGAAAGGACAATCACCAATGATATATTTTTTTTCCACAGTAGCGAAATAGTTAGCAATATCTACAAACCATGTAGTATTTTAGACATTGCAAATCATTTTTCATTAGTGAAAACATCCTCAACGAGATTGTTATCTCCATTATTAGTACTTGGAAATAAAGTTATCAACGACATTTACTTTCGTGGATTTGTTAAATATAGTGTTGTCAAACTCCCGCAATAGTAACCATCCTATCTCTTTAATATTAGTAATATGTTTATTCATTAAATACCAAATGGGAAAATAGTCAATACACACAAACATAAGATAGTTAATTAAATAATGATGAAATTTATTAATAGCATGGACAACAATAAGAATTGTTTTTTCAAATACCATATAACATTGACAACAACGAGATTTTTTTTTTTTCAATTACCATATCACTTATCTCCATAGGATAAGATTCTTTGTGATAAACTATAAGGGATATGATCATTATTCAATAAATTATATGACAAAAACTAAAATTCTAAAAAGAAAATTAAAGAAACTCATACTTAAAATTTTAAAAGATACTATTTTTAAATTTAGAAAAATTGTTAATACACCATGTAATTATCAAACTGGAAAACTAATGTAGATATGTCATATCAAAATTTTCTCAACCAAATTTTTCCCACTAAAAATCCATAAAACAGAATAAAATGCTTTCAACACATTATCTATAATTACCTTAACGATTTTATGATGAAGCATGAAATCCACAAGAAAGATGTAAAATGGAATAGGACGCTTTCAACACATAAACTACAATTAGCTTGACGAATCTAGGACCAAGCATGAAATCGTACTTTAGCGATGGTATAGTGAATACAATCATTATAGTAAATTATTTATTAATAACAAGAATTTTCACTAATCATAAAACTTGAAGATGTTGAGAATGAGTTTTATTCAATAACAATTAAAACATTCAACTTATAATATATGGTTTGGGGTTAAAAAAACCGTTACTTGTGAGATGGTTTGGGATTAACAAATCATTAGGTATGAGAGACAAAGTTGAACTTAAAAGTTAATATAAAAGTTGGAAAGAAATATATCCCTAAGAAAAGAGAGTCTAAATAAATTGAGGTGAAACATATTGTGTGTTTATCAATTTAATACTTAATTCAAATTTATTGATGTGGAACATGGGATGTGTTTTTTCCATAATAAGTGTGATTTCATTAATAAATATTATTTCAAAGAAAATAACATCAAGAAGATAATTCCATACCTTTTGTAAGGTATGAGGGCGAGGGGTAGTCCTCAAAGGAACGTAAAGTTGGATAAAACATTGAATATGGTTTGAGGTGAATGTTTCAAAGAAATATAATGAGGGTACATCAATTATTTGGGTTAGGTTTTGGGTTAGGTTTCTTATATAAGAAAAAATCTGTAAAAATGGAAGTGATTATGTTGGGAGGGTAAATCTAAAAAATGATGTTAAATAATTAATTATCTATGAAGAAACATTGAGGTGTGGGTGGAAGACCTCAACAAAATCCTCGACTTTATGAAATTCCACATCTTTGGCTTTGACACCAAATGAGGCCTAACAAGACTCACATCATGAAAGATAAAAATCTATAAGGAAATAAATAAATCAACAACACGACAAGTCAAAATAAAAACTTTTAATTTTTTTCATTTATTTAATAGGAAATTGCTTTATATTAAATCTTACAAAATATCTATTTTGATCAAATCAATTTAAAGGAAAAAAAAATTAGTTTCAATATATTTAAAAAATATATATATTATATTTTAAAATACGTAGTCTTAATTTTCCATGGGTCGTAGAATGGATGGTGATAGGGTGATCTATCAAGGCACTTTATGGTGAAAAAAGTTGCCAGTTTGAAACCTTGTGGGAAAAGAGCCAGCCATGCTAAGGGCTAGTGTTGCCCAAACCAAGTGTGATCCTAGAGAAATTTTGACGACTCAGATGTTCCTCGAGCACGTCATTCATTAGATGACCCACATTACCCTAAGAAAAGAACTTAGCCTTAATTATTAGGAAGAAGCATTCTCCCATCATCTTCATCAATAAATAAACATGTTACATTATTCACATCATAAACTTTTTTATTCAAAAGAGTGTTGAGGATTTTCATGAGTTAATTTAAATGTAGCCGTTTTCCAAATTTCCATGTGTGTGAGCTAATTAAGCTAATTCAAATAGTACAAGAAATAAATAATCATATTTCATTAACAACTTTATAACAAGATCCATGTGGTGGCAATGTCAATGCTTTTATTTTTTTGCACATTGCCACTACGTGGTTTTTGTTTATTGTGCAAGAATGGTGTGATCCCCAAGTGATGGCTTAGATGCCCTTAGGTGACGACTAATCAAACCACAGGTAATGATAACCTAGCAAACAAAAAAGAGATATAATTAAAAATATTTAATATTTAAATTAGTAATTAAAATTAACAATGTTATCGCTTAATTCAATCTAATTAATATAACTATGTCCTTTATAAGTATAAATTTAAAATTACATAAACAATCGTAGGATTTCCTTCATTCTCATTAATTTACAAATTGAAAAACAACTTAATTTTATTCTATATGTATAAATAAAAATTATAGTGACAACCCGAGTTTTAAAAATCGAAAAACAACTTAATTCTCAATATTATTAATTTAAAAAAAAAAAAAGACGATAAACCATTGGATAAAATCTCTTAGGTAAGGTTATGAGAACCTTTTGTACCTCTTTTTGATCTAAAATCTCTTCACCATTCATCTTTAGCTGTTTAACAATGTTTAATTCTTGGGCCTTCTGCTATTATACAAACTCTGACTCTTTCATCTTCAAAGTCACAACATTCATCCTCAATGTCTACAACTTAACTGTCTTCACTTTTTTAATTCCCTAATGATAGTCTCTATGATGTCCAACATTATTTTAGAGAACTTTGCTACTTAGATCTTGGAAAATATAGTCTCATCCATATTGTTTTGAATGGAAACGAGTGTATTCTTGTCCTTTTTTCTATTAAACCTGAGTTGATTCTTCTATGCATTTGTCAAAGCTTGTTTATTATCCTCATAATATGGCTATATAAAGACATGGACTACAATAGTGTTGAAAATGCAGCGAGAAATTCCTAATTTTAATTTTAATTTAATTAAATTACGAGAAAATCAAAATTCTAGATCAACAGACAACTTGAATGAGTTAAATGAGTTATTATCACTCAGTTAGCTTAGTTAATTCAAGTTGGAGGGTGAAATTGAGTTGTGTACAATGATTCCTAAATTTTAGGAGCCTAGGTTGAGTTAATTTCAGTTGTAACAATATAATTCAGTTAAATTGAGGTAATGTCAGTTAAACTAGTTCCAATTGTTGGAGGAACTAGTGGGACGTTTAGCAGTGGGATGCGCCTTCAATGTTTAACAAGTTAACTGATAAATCGACCTAAATTAACTCATGCATGCATGAAATTTGAGTTACCCAATTGAAATTGGAGTTCAAGGGAAGTGTATTATAAGTTGAAGAATATTCCAAATTGTACAGGTCGTGCATGCAGTCAAAGGAAGGCCTAAAGGAATTAGGCAATTCTCATTGAGAAATTTCCTAATTAATAGGGGCATAATTTCCAAGGGAACATCGCAAGGAAATAGGAGCTTAGAGGGCTTGAAAATTGGCTAAGTGTTGGCCAAAGTCAGTCAGTCAGGCAGATGATATAAGAAGATACTTGTGCAAGTTGAGCAAAGCATATTGTATTCATCTAGATTCTTTGATTAATCCAATACAGATAGTAAGGGGTTTTGAGTAGTTTCTTTCCCCTAGATATATCTTTGTATATGTGTGTTGAATCTTGATGCATGTTATTGATTTGTGTTATCTTCCGTAGATTAGTAGAGGAGATTTGAGTCTCATGTTTTAGTAAATTTCATGAGCAGCTTGAATCTACAACTAAAATTCTACAAATAGCTGGGGAAGACTCTTGTTTGCACCTTAAAGGAGATATTAAGAATGAATAAATTACACATCTCCCCCACACTAGAAAAATGAAAAAATAAGCATTTTTTTACTTTAAATTAGTTTATTTTTAGTTAATATAAAATTATGTTATTTAACATGGACATTGAAATATTCTTTATGTTTAGCACAAAAATAGTTTTTGTATATATATAAACTAACATAAAATTAATTACACGTCATTTAACATCAATAATACTAAAAAGTAAATTAATTTATTTTTTACGTTCAATCAAATTGATGTAAAATTAGAGTGGAAATTAAAATATTTTAATTATGACCAACATTATTTTTCTTGTTATTACTATTTTCTAATTTATTAATGCAAGTATTATTTTATTATTTTTAAATGTAATGTTAGATAACAACATGTCACTCATAATTGAAACATTCCAACCTAAATGATCTAGAATTAGATTGTGATCAACCTATTTTAGATCTAGAATTAGATTGTGATCAACCTATTTTAATTCGATTAGCGGGTTCCCAAAGAAAAAATCCCACTAGTAGAACCACTTTATGCAACAAAGGCAATTGGGTTTTGAATTCCAGTCTCCTTAGAAATCCCAACATCCACGAAAAATAAGAAACTCCATTGAAAGCTATGTGAAATCAAGATTCGGGTTTCTAAATACTGCCAAAATTTCGCCTCAAAGATGGAATACAAAGTGAAGACAATGTTATCACATATTCCATTCTTGTGGCATAGGAATTGACCAACTTGATCTGCAAGAAAGAAAAAGTGCAACGATTAATAGAAAGGAAACAATGTGTGACGTTCATCACAAAGAGAGAAAAATCATCAACAAAGGCAAAAAGGAAACGACCTTAATTTTATTTTTTAAAATTACTCAACTAAAATCAAAATAATTATACTAAAATTTTTCCCTAATAAATTGGAACAAGCGCAACATTAAAGATATGTAATTGGTAAATATATTAAAAATATGATTATTAAATATACCACTTTAAGATCAATATTTCTTTAAATAAATTTAAACAAAATATATATTCTTTATATAAAGAATATTTTTATATTTCAAAATTATATGAACAAATTTAAAAAGTTAATAAAAAAATTTTGTTAACAGTTATCTAAGTCTAAACTGGATACATCATTGGTATTTAAAATACAAACTGAGGTTGGTCTGAAAAGTAGGAATGTTTCTCAACATATGACCCTTTTTTAACTATGATTTGAGGTAAATTGCAGATTATTTCCTAAAATCTAAAAAGAATAAACAAATTTCTCATTTTACTCTTCTTCAAATAAAACACGAAAGGAGTAATAAAATAACATCAAGATAGAAATGCACCTCAATGAATTTAAAAAGTCCAGATGTGTAGTAACGAAATGCATCTAAATCGACATCAACATTCTTTATCAAGTGCTTCAATAGCTTCCCTTATCCTTGTAGCATAATCATATAGGAGCATAAGGGGTCGAAGAGGATCATACTTCTAAAGCCTCATCTGGAGCAGGATGTGCAAGGATGGGAGTAGAAGGGTGTGAAGAGGATCCTACTTCTAAAATATTTCCTTCAGCGGCGGGAGCTACTGGAGAAGGAATGGTTTTAGAAGAAGTGGGGAAGGCAGATGGTGCTACAATAAGTTCAGAAGAGGAGGTTGTCGCAATTGATGGAGTAATGGGTTGAGAGCCATACTACCTTTCTAGACCACCTATAGAAACAATGGCTTGAGAGGAGATGACCACTGATAAAGAACTGAGAATGGAATCATGCCCTAGAATATCTTCTGAGGCATTTGAAGGAACAACAACAGTATTAAAGGAAGGAAGATATTGCATAAGAAGACTCTACGGTGTGATCTAGTGCAGGAGAATCATCGACAATGACAATGGAACAAGAGGGGTCAATTTTAGACGAATCAGGCTGTGCAGATTGGGTATTACAAGAAAAGCATGAAAATAAGTGGCTTTTTTTGTAGTCGTGGTTGATAAACTATTGATACAACCGGAACAATATGAAACTCTGAAAGAACTGTAAAACTGATGAAAAATGACTTTTGTCACTCACTCTAACTCGTCACAGAGTCAGTCAGGGACTTGATATTTTGAACTTCATATAGTTCCACGAGGCACCACATATTATGTGACTTCTAGGCTTTGAAACTCCAATGCAAATCTAGTTTAATTCAGTGCCAACACGAGAGGTTCTATATAGTATATATCATATCAATAGATTTTATTCCCTTAAGTTTTCCTAGAAAAAGGACATCATGTTACAGTCCTTTCATCGAGTTGTATTCACAAAGTTTCTAAATCTTGTATGAATAAGTTGAATCCACTAAATTTTTTGATTAAAGGACATCATGTTACCAATCTACGGATCAAATTTCATCTAACATAACATGTATGCTTCTTGGAATTTAATGGACCAGAGAATGTACATTGCTTAATTTAGTCATCATAAATTTAGGACTTAGAGCTTTAATTGTTGTCCCAGAGGAGCTCGCTGCATTGACAGAGCTCACCACTGTATTGGGCTCTGTAGCCCTAATGTGACAGCAGTGCTCAGATTATCATCTAGGAAAAATAAAAACCTAAGGATAACTATGGAAAATCAATGGATTCTTGGAAAAACATTGTTTGACAGGAATAATAAACTCATGGATTATATGTCACTACTATGCAGTGACATAATAAATAAAAGGGATTAAATAAAGTGCTTTGTTCAAAATAATATCAAGGATTTTAATGAATGAATTTAAATGAGGTTGTTTTCTAAATTTTCATGCATCTCAATTACTTAAGCTTTTTTTCCTCGGGAAAAATCATAACTTTCATTAATAAGATGAAAATTACATGTTGTAGATGCTTTTGTAGCATACGAAAATATGGAGGCACAGGCCGCATTCAAAAATTAATATCAATAATTGCTTTGAAAAACAGTTACGAGATTATATACAATAATTAAAGTTGTACATAAGCTTAGATAAATAATTACATGTCCAAAAAATACCAAAATATGAAAAACTAAAAAAATCGGGCTCAACTGCCCCCTGTGTTGGTTCATCTTCATGAGGCCTATGGTAATACTGGTAGAAATGATGTTCATTATGTTACTAGATCTCCCATTGATCCATTAGTAAGTGCGCAATCTCATTGGAAAGTGAATCGGAAGTCAGATTCCTTTCCATGTATATATGATGACAATAAATGTAGTCAAAGTGTGATTTTACTAGATAAACCTCTTCCAATATATTCCACAGTGTATGGACGTGACATAATGATTGTAGGTTTAACCAATCAATGATGATATTTGAATCTCCAAATATCTGAAGGCGATTGTAGGCTTTGGTAAGTGCAAAAGATAGAAGAGATCTGAGGCATGATAGTTCAACATAGTTATTTATACCCCTACTTAGGCCAATATTAACCTTATAGAAATGGTATCATGTCGTATACAGGAACCCCCCCCCCCCCCCCCCCCAACCACCCCACCCCACCCCACCCCACATCAAAAATGTTGTGCAGAGCCATCAAAATATGCCCAAGGGATATACTTGCCAATAGTTTTAGGTATAATAGTCCTGGGTGGTGGATGAGTAGGATTATCGGGGATTATGTGGTATAAGGTGGTAATATGTGCAGAGATAATGAGCCAATTATGTGGATGATCATGTAAAATGGCACGGTTCCGAGCAATCCAAATTCCCCAACAGATGAGGAATGGAAGGTTACTGAGCTTGTGTGGTTATGAGGATTACCACCATGAATCCCAAGAATGAGATACAGATAGACCTAACAAGTTAGCATTGAGGTTAACGATAGCCTTCACATGAGTCCAGAGGGTTTGGTTAACAAGGAAATGGAGAAATAAGTGATTATTATCCTCAAGAACTCCTTTGCAAAGAGAGCACCTTGTAGGTCCAATGAATGTGTTTCTGTAGATGGACGCCAGTGAGAATCTTGTTGGATAGCATGCACTACATTAATAATATGGCTTTTGAAGGGGTTTTCAAATTCCATAAATGTCTCCACCACCATATCAGTTCCTGTGGTCTGTGGTCATCATATATGATAGGATATCCTTCCTTCAGAGCATATTGACCATGTTTTGAGATCGCCCATATGATCTCATCATCTCTATCACTGATTCTGACTTGTGATTCTTCCAGAGCTGTGGTGAATTGGGACCATTCCACGTCCCATAGATGTTGTATGTGTAGATCATGACTATTTTTCCATGCTTGTAATAATATGGTCGAATTTTCCGGATCAACAACCCAGTCCAATGTAAATATACCTGCATTATTCAATGAGAGTATTAATTCAAGAGGTAAGAGATATGCATTACCACAGCCATACCAAGGGTCACATCCAATACAGACATGTCTACTCGAACCAACATTCCAAGCCAAACATGTTCTAATATATTCAATATAATTTAGTATAGCCCTCCGCATGGTGGAAATTTTTGTTATTTTCCAAAGCCCCTCTATGATCCATTCAATTGGTTGTGATGGGCATATATATTTATGAATAACCACCTTGGTCCATAGACTGTCAGCAGTTAGGATCTGCCACCCCATTTTTGCTGCCAGTGCCATAGAGAAATAGGGCAAGTCCTTTATACCCCAACCTCCCCACTTCTTAGGTAGTGCAATAAGATCCCATCTGGCCCAAGAAAAATCATGTCCTGCCTTCAAACCTTTCCAAAGAAATCTGCAGTAGATTTTGTGTATCCTAGATAGTATGCCCTTGGGTATCCATGCCAAATACATCCAGTATACCGAGATTGCTTCTAAAATTGATTTGATGAGTACAAGGTGCCCTGCCCTTGAGAGCCATCTGTGATACCATATGTTGATCCTCCTATCAATCTTAGCTGTCATCCATGTCCAATCAGCAATTATGTAGTTGGAGGGTTTAAGATGAAAACTCGGGTATTTTAGACCCTCCTCAAATTCCATGGGAGAGAATGGACACCTCTATAGTGCAAAGTGGATTTCGTGAGGCCAACAACCTTGAGGTGATAAAGTGGGTTTGATGTTGTTGCAAGTCACACATGTAGCAGTGCAGAACAATTTTAGGGAAGAGTTGAATATGGATATGTCACTGACAAATCCATTTAAAAATATAATTACATCATCCACAAAAAGCAGGTGAGATAGGATACAGTTTTTAGTGATCTTGATGCCTTTTAGCCTTCCAAGGTTCCTTTCCTTAATCATTATTCTGCTTATTCCTTCCATGACCAATATAAATAATAGGGGTGAAAGAGGGAAACCCTATCAGAGGCCCCGCTCTACATGAAAGTAATTGGTAGTTGCCCCATTTATAAGGACACTGAAGAAGGCCGATGTGATGCAACACATAATCCAATTTATGACATCAAGGGGAATCCCATATGTGTGAGAAGCATTATCATATAGGGCCAAATTGTTTGGTCAAAATCTTTGGCAAGATCAATATTGAGTATCATTCCTTTGATATGTCTGGTATGCATAAAATGGAGCCCCTCCTGGGCAATACCAATGGCTTCATGGACCTGCCTGTTCTCCAGGAAGGCAAATTTCTCAGGGGAGATATGATCAAATAGGATTGGTTCGAGTCTATTTGGAATAATCTTGGCCATGATATTGTAGATACAATTGCAGGGTGAAATAGATTGAAAATCCTTGAAAGTAGAAGGGTTGTCAGATTTGGGGATGAGGGCAATAAATGTAGAGTTGAAGGCATCCTACATGTGGCCAGTTGTTTTGGTCTCTTCCACAACCTCAAGAAGATCCTTTCCGAGTAATTCAAAAGGGCAGGTAGAATTCAATAGACCAGCCATGAGGTCCAGGGCTCTTGTCCTTTTTGAACCATTTGAGGACTGTCTCTAATGCTTCCATGGCAACATGATGATTGAGGTCCTCGGTCGTGTCCCTGTCCACAAACTGAGGGAAAATACCATCAATTTTGATGTTTTCTGCCAATGTAACCTCTTGTGGTGCTTTATAGAGATTTCTGAAGTGTGTAGTTCTAAGAGTGGCCAGTTGTTCGAAAGTAGATACAGGATGACCATCCTCATTTTCCAATTCCCATATTGTGTTGATGACCTTACGACCTCTAGCATATTGCTGAAAAAATTTGGTATTGTCATCCCCAGCTTTTAACCATGTAGCTCGACTTTTGAACCTCCAATTTTCTTCCATGTCCATAAGGATCCTGAGAAGACTCGCCTTCAATTTGATGATATATTCCTTTGTTGCAATAGTGGAGTAGCCACCATTTAACGGGTCCTTGAAATGGGAAATCTCTTGTTCAATCTTGTCTAATTCAATATCATCCCATAATCTCTTGTCCTTTACCCATTCAATAGATTTATTTTTGGAAAAATGTAGTTTTTTTGCAAAAGTGGAAGAGATCGATAGATTAGGGTGGATTGGAGGACACCTACATGCATTATTGATCAATCTTATATAAGACTCGTCTTGTAACCATGTCGAGCTAAAATTGAAGGGAGCAGGTGGTTTGGGGAAATTGTCAGAGAGATCCAAATAGATCAGTGAGTGATCTGATATACCCCCAGAACCAATTCATTGTCTATAATATGATGCCAAATGATGCAAAAACCCTTCCTTCATAAGAAATATATCCAATATTCTAGTGATTAGGGCCTCTCCAGTGCATCTGTTGCATCAAGTAGGTTGGGTAGGGGGCATTGGGAGATCGGCGAGGTGATGATGTTCAAGAAGGTTATGAAAGTGCTCAGATAGTGGGTCTGTTTGTGCATTTGATCCCTCGAATTTAGCCAGCCCCAAGGAGAAGTTAATATCACTGCCCATAATGATATTTTCATCTTGCATGAAGGATAATTGCAGTAAGGAGTTCCAAAAATATTGTTTGTTATGGAAAGGTCCATACACATTTACCATTCTAAAATCAATCTTGAGTTGCTCAAAGAAAAAAATTGCCACCAGAACATCATCCCTGTGCCATATATTATTAATTCTAATAATTCTTGGGTTAAACCTATGGCAATTCCTCCTGAACGACCACGGGCATCATGTGCATGAAAGATCCAGTTGGGAAAAAGATAGGTAAGAGCAGAAGTAATGACCTCAGATAATCCAAGAGTCTCTTGTAGGAGAATTATATCCACATTAACAGAGTCAAAAATTCGCCTTAAGGCAAGGCGCTTCACAGGGCTTGCAAGCCCTTGGAAATTGAAGGATAGACACTTCATTGGGAAACCAATGGGTGGGAATTTCTTGCTTTAAGAACCCCTTCAGTGGATAGTTATCTACCTACATCAATATCCAGTCCCGCTTGTAGGATGGCTTTTGAAATGTTCGAGTGTCTACCTCCAGTGAGTTTGACCGGAACATGGGGGGTAATGGTTCGATGCCCAATCCAGTATGAGAGATATTGACACAGGATCAAATATTGTAGGAGTGGTTGGATAGTGAGTTTGATGGGATCTCCAGAGGAGCTGATGATATAAGAGGGGGGGATCAAAGGCGGAGTAGAGGAATATACATCCAGGGAGATAACAGTAGGGCAAGAAATAGAAGAGATGCAATTTCTGGAGAGTAAAGAATAAGTGCACAGATACAATGCAGGGGAAGTCACAAATGACAATAAAGTAAAAGGAGGGAGAGAAGGTGTACCAGAACCCGGTGGATGTCTCGATGATGCGGTCGACGTCATGGATTTGGTGATCTTGATGGATAAATGGGTCGCGGCAGCAATGAAAGTCCCCTAATAAGTGATACCCTAAGCGATAGGGTGTGAGCCCATCATCTGATTCAGCGTGTTCAAGGACACGTTGATTGGTTCCTGAATTAATTGAGCCCCTGACGATGCAGGAGATGTGTTTTCTTTGTAGGAAATCCTTGTATACATGCCCGACCTTGTGGCACCTTTGGAAATGGAAGGGGACTCCTTTATAGTCTAATATTTGAACCCGAGTAGTGTTCCTCTAATGGATTTTGAGAGATTCCTCTAGCCCTTCCTGTGTATCCATATGAACAAATATTCAAACGAAATCCATCTTCTCAGTGATTATAAATGATCTATCATAATCAAGCTATGTGCCAAGAATGCTACTGATAATAGTGAATATCTCCTCCTTCCATAAATGCATCGGTAACTAAGGTAGGCAAACCCAAATAGGTCCGGCTCCCAAATGTTCCCTCTCAGGATAAAAAAGGGGGCTCTAGTGCTTGAGGATCACTGTGGAAAGCTCAATGTTCCAGTATTGTGTTAATACCAAATCTATGAGATCCTTGGATGGAAACTGAATAGCAAATCATCCCTTAGTGAGCATGAATACGATGGGTAACTCTGGCATAGTATTCCCCCAAATCTCAATGACCCACTTTCTGAGCCTGGTAGCATTATAACATCGTCCTCAAACCCGACCCACCAGTACACATTCCACTATCCCCATGACATCCTCCATTTGTAAACCCTCACCAAGAGTTATTTGGCTGCCCCTATTGCAAACACAAACACACTTGGTCTTCCTGGCTGATTTTGTGCGTATACTAGTGGGAAAGATTTGGATACAGTAGAAGATGGAGGTGGTGTGCATGATGCCGAGGTAGAAGGTTCAAGCGGAGCAATAATGCTGACCTTTAAGCTACTAGAGGGAGGGCGAGATGACCCTGAGCTGGCAGGAGAGAGGGGTGTGGATGTATAGTCCAGAATAGGGGTGATCGGTGGCACGATGTTGATATTACCAGGACCAGATATGGTAAAAAGGGGCACACACTGATCACCAAAATTCAGGGATGGGTGAACAGAGGTGTCTGGAAGTGGCGAAGGGAAAGTCTCTGCAAGGAACTAGATGGAGGGAGGTGACGTAATATGCAGGTTCAGAGGATTAAGTAGGTAATGTTCAGAAGAGGTATAGATAACAGTGGAGCCACTAGCATTGTTATTAGCAATAATGTAGGCGTCAAATTCCGGTATGGGGGTGGTGGAGGAGGGATATTCCAGAGAAAACCTAAATACCCCACCAAAATTTTGCAAAAAACCAACTGGTAGGGAGCATGGCATACCTTTAGTAATTCGTGGAGGGACCGACCAGATGTCAGCATTGGTGTAAGGGTCGTCGTAAAAGTCGAGAAGTTCCCCATCCATATCTTCCGCCATGATTAAAAAAACAACTGTAAACCTCTACCAATAACTGATCGAGTAGGACCCCAACGAATATCCTTTCGCTCCCCCATAAATTACGAAACACCGTTCATCGAGTAATAGGGTGTAACAACAGGTGAGGGAAACTAGAGGTAATGGTGCAGTGTTCAAAAATGCTCATCCGGAGGTCACAGGTTCGAAACCCCCATCGAGCCTTCACCCGCACTCTCCATCCTCAATTACTTAAGCTAATTTTAATTAGTACAAGAAAATAATCAAGTGAAATAAAACTTTTTCTTTCACATTTTTAAATTTTTCGAAAAAAGAAAAAGAAAAAGAAAACAAAGGTTAATTTTAAAAATTTCTGACTATTTGTAGAATTTATCAACAAGTTTATCCACACTTACACTTTTGTATATAAAGTAAAAGGTTTGTTGCAAATAGAATAGAGATAATGTACAAAATACATTGATAGAAAGTCAATGGTGTTGTACCTTCAAATTTGATAATGAAGTAATAATATAATGGTTGATGTTATTTAAATATCAAATAGAAAAAATAAAAACAAAATCAAAATTATGTTATAGTTTAAGATCATGTATCTTGAATGGGATGGTATGGATGAGATCCATGTCTTGTCAATTTCATTAATTGTTCTCCTTTCTCATGAGGCTTGAGGAGGCACATGGAAACCCCTCTATTAATTCATTGCAAGCAAACATTGATTATATATGCAAGTGATTCAAGAATTATTGTTGGGTGTGGAGCCTGATTATCTTGTTTATTGTGTATCACAACATTGGACCCCTGTACCTTAATGCCTCCCATAATTAAATGCTGCATGGGGGGTCTAGGGGGGGGGGGGGGGGGTGGTACATGAGTTGCTTAGAGCTAATAAATGTAAAATCACCTTGTAAAATTATTGTAA
Source organism: Pinus albicaulis (assembly GCA_034641835.2). Lineage (NCBI taxonomy): Eukaryota > Viridiplantae > Streptophyta > Pinopsida > Pinales > Pinaceae > Pinus > Pinus albicaulis. The sequence continues at coordinate 599,126,120 of CM076569.1, read as the reverse complement.
TTTCTAGTCAATCTGGGCTGTTCATTAGGAGAATGATCTGACGGTAGAAGTTATGTTTAGTTTAGGGTTTTTTGACCTAGAAAGCAACCCCTCGCTTTGTATGAGGGTATTGTATTGCGACTGTGTATTGTATGTGTATTCTTTGAGCGAGAAACTGATAGAGAGAATGTGAGAGAGAACAGAGGATATTACAACGGATCTGATGTAGGTTGTGTCTCTTCATTTTGCTGGATAATAGAAAGGAAGGACTGGTTGTTCGGGGTGGACGTAGCCCTAACTGGGTGAACCACGTATATCTATGTCTCTCTGGTTTTATGTGTTTTGTGTGCTTGTGTATTCCACATATTTTATGTGTTGCATTACTCTGTAATATATAATTTTCTAAAAATTATTTCCATGATAGTATCCCGAGGGAAGGAAATTTTCTTGGTACAATTCTAAGTTTGGATGTTTTAGTGACCCTTGGCTAGTACAATTCCACTGTACTGTGATGGGACAAATGGAAGGACCATTTTATCAAACCCTTGAAGCCATTTCAAACCTTTATCCAATGAAAAAGTTTCATTTGGTGGATTTTGAGTTCAATTATGTTCAATTTGAATTCATTTTCTTGTTATAAGTTAGGGTTGTGACTGCCCTTCCCATCAAGTAACCATGGCATATTGACTATCAATACCTCTCGTTATCAACCTTTTGGATATCAGATGATTGGGTATCAATATGTTGGTATACTGCCTTCCAAGATATCAGATGATGGGGTATAGGGAGGTTGGGATGTTCGTTATTGGTACTTCTCGTTATATCAATTATTGGCACCTCTCATTACCTTTGGGGATATCAAATGATAAAGTATCAGGATATTGACTTTTGGGATATCAGATGATCGAGTATCGAGATATTGACTTTTGAGATATTAGATGATCAAGTACTAGGAGATTAGGATATCAACTATCGGTGCCTCCTACTATCAGCCTTCAGGATATCAGATGATCAGGTATTATGAGGGTGGGATACCATCTTTTAGGATATAAAATGATCAGGTACTAGGAGGTTGAGACACCAACCATTAGGTATTCCTCCTAATACTAACAGAACATGATATTTCTCTAACATGGAATGTTGGCATCGTAGGTCAAAGTGGCATGCTAGTTTTGTGAGTTGACATGGCATGGTGTTGTACGCGGGGACATGGGGGGAAAAGGACTACCACATTTCTACCATATAGAAATAATACATATGTTGGAAAGGAACTTGGAGGATAATTTGTCAAATAAGAATAACTTTGTGTCTAGAGCTAAGATTTGGATGAAATTTATATCATCAGAAGTATCTTGATGAGAAAAATATGACAGTGGTCTCAGAAAATATGTTTTAGATGGTTAAAGGAAGTGGGAATTTGACAACATCTTATTCATATATTAACCTTGGAGGCTGGGTATGGATACCTCGTATCCTTAATAAGGCATTAAGGGACTGAATATTTGGCATGTTAGCCTGCATGTATGCTCATAAGTAGGGCATAATTAACTAAATGGTATCAAAGTTTTGTATATGTAATATATGATACAAGTGAAGGAAAAATGGGAATTTAGCTTGAATAGGGTGTATAGGTGAAGTTGTGTCTCATCTTGGAGCTCAGAACACTACACAAGGTTGTCTTATCTACTTTATGACCAAATCAAGATTAACCTAACAAGCCTATGAAATTGATAGGGATCATTTTCCCATGTTAATAGGCCAAAGTGTATTAGGAAATTAAGGTGTTTGATATCATAATGTTTTAGAAAGTTAATTTTTTGGGGGTTACAATGTGTGAATGAGAGATTGTGTTAAGGGGATATGATGTAAATATTCATACATATTAGGAATCCTACTATTTTCATGGTCAAAATGGTTATGGGCTATGGCCAAAGACATCATAAGGTACTTGTAGAAAGTTTATGCCAATGTAGGGTCTCACAGGTTAATATGGGGTCAAAGAGGTCATACGGGCACTAAGGGTCATGGTTAATATGGTAAAAATAGGTCAACTATAGTCAAACAATTATTGATACCATTAATTATCATAATTATTAATATGTTAGTAATAATGGCGGGATGGGGTTTGAGCATATTAGATGGTTAATGGGTTAACAAGTTGGTCAAGGTTAGGTGGTTAGTTATGATAGTTGATTGATAATGCCTAATGGTTTACATTAGTCAACATAGGTCAATATGGGTTAGGAGGTTATGAGTTAGTGGGTTAATAGATCAACCATGATTAAATGATGGTCAACCATGATCAACTATGGTAAAACATTGAAAATAAGACCAAAGGTGGTTAACCGTGGTCAACAATGGTTCATATGGTTAGTGAGGGTGAAGGGTTGATGGGTAACTAGGGTTAATTGGTTAAAATGTTTGTGGCTTATGTTATTATCAAAATATGTGTTATTTTTCTAGTGAATAAGTCATCATGGCATAAGTCGACAAGTGAATAATTTGGTTAATTTGGTTAAATATGTTGGATATGTTGTATATAGTCAATATGATATAGGGAGGTCAAACATGGTTAACAATGATCCACTTGGTCAGTAACATTTGATATGATTAATGATGGTCAAGAGCTAATGAGTTACTAACATTAGTTGGTGTTAGAAGATTAGGTAGTTAATTCTTTTGGCTAGTGAGTCAAACGTAGGTGGTTACGTAGTTGGATGTTGGTTGATGCTCTATATTAGTTAACATAGGCCAATATGGGCTAGGGAGTTATGGGTCAGGGTTACTATATCTATTATGGTCAATAATGGTCAAGCACGATTGATTATTGTCAATCGAGGTTAACATTGATTCGTCATGGTAAATGGTGGTCAATATTGTTAATCAAGGTGATGGGTTGATGGGTCACTGAGGTTTCTAGATTAGGAGGTTTATGGTTTATGATATTATTAGACTTCGTAATTAATGGACCAATTGATAAGTGGGCATAATTTTATTAGGTAAGTGAGAGCTTGCTTAATATGGTGAACCGTGTTGAATTCTATATATATGAACATTATTGCCAACATAGGTTGGCCATAATCAATGATGATCAATAATGACTAATGTTGTTAATGGTGGTCAAGTCTTAGTGAATCACTAACATCAATGGGGTTTTCAATTAATGGATTAGGTGGTAAATGGTTGAATTATTGGGTTAGGGGTAGATAGCTATATATGTTCCCAATGTTCATCAATAGTCTAGATTATTCATCTCGGTCAATATAGGCTAAGGATTTATGGGTAAGACATATACTAGATTAATGTTGATAACTAATGATTGATTATGGTCAAACAATGAAAATGATGGTTAATATCATCAATGAGGGGGAAGAGCTAATGGGTTACTAAGGTATGTGGGTTATCAGGCTAGTGAGCTACATTATTAATGGATTGATGTGTAAGAGGGCATGCCATTATTAGGTGAGTGGCTTAAGGGTTACAATCGAATTTTATTAAGGCCTTAATGTGTTTAGGGTCATGATGGCTTAGAGGCTTAAGGTCTTCAATTTCACAATGTGTGAGGGTGTGATTATGTTAAGGGTTGACCATATCAAGGTTCATAAAGATTGGGACATACTATGTGTGACATCATATTGATTGAAAAATATGGTACATTAGCGTTATAAAGTCATAGGAAGTGATTGCATGAGCGATCATAGAGTGTTACAACGTCATAATGCATCAAAAAGTATAATTTCATAGTGGTCATGGATGATTTCATTAAAGATAAAAAATGGTAAGAGGTATAAGGTGTGTAGGTTCTTAATGGTTAGTAGTCTTGCATTCTTTAAGTTTTTTGTTTTGTTTAGGGGTCATATTGTGTTAAAGGATGATTATGTTAGTAATCATAAGAAATAGATGGTATTGTGAGTATGGAGTTTGAGTGCTTATGGAGCATGGGTGTAAATAAAGAGTGATTTATTTGTATCAACATAAGAATCAATAATGTAGTTAACATATCATCTCTTTATTTTGCTCCTAAAAACATTTTTTCTAAACATTATGATAGAGTTTTTTTTTTTTTTTTTGGTAGGACATTTATTTTTTCCGCTAAAAATACATTTTAGATGGACTTTGATTGTCCAAAGTGGAGATTATTAGTTGCAAAAGTGACCGTTTCATTGGATTGTTGGGTTAGAGATACGCCTTGAACATTTTTTGGGTAATAAATCATGAAAAAGTTATTAAGAAATATCTTTATTGATTTTATGTAATAAACTAAAATGCATATACTTGAAAGTTGCAAGGTAACCTTACGTTACCTTCACTACTTAATATGTCCACAAATAACAATAATTATAATGCAATTCATGCTAAATTTTACACCTATCACTTTTATTACAACTGTATACTATTCAAAACATTCACAATTTGTATATTTCATATAAATTTCAAACATCCTATATTAACATATGTATTCATTTAGTGATATGAAGCTCATTTTTCTTGTTTCTTAATGTATTTTATTTCCACAAAATGTCCCTTTGCAACAATAATAAATAATGATTTTCCTTAAGGGTTATGCTCTATCTTAGATTGTTTTATATGGTACCAATCATAAAATCTATAAAAAAATATTCCATATTATCGATAATATATAAAAGAAACAAAAAATAATTATTATTCAAAAATTTGCAACTAATTAAAAGCTATATATCTTAAAAATATTTACAATCAAATAAAAATAATATATATTTCAAACACTTTTTTAATATAAACTTCAACACCATATCAATAATAATGCTCTTAAAAAATAAGCAAAAATATATATATATATATATAACTTTTATTATTGCATTTAATGATATAACTTTTATATACCTTTTACTTTTATTTTTATTATATATATATATATATATATATATAATTTTTATTATTTCATTTAATAGGGAATAAAAACATAATCTATTATACATTGTGATTTGGCTTTAACAAGTTTTAAATATTATAAACAAAAATATTATTTTATAATATAATGGCTTAAATTATTGAATATAATTTTTTTTCAAATTAATTAGTTAAGATATTGTTTAATGTTATATTAAATGATCGAAGTATTTTTTACAAAATGGTTTAAAGGTTAAAATCATTGTTGAAACAATTTAATTATTAAATTTTATGTTGAAAAATAAGAACACATAAAAAAATAAAATAAAAGACAATATAGAATTGAGAGTGCAAGCTTCTATGATTCATAACATTTTAATTATAAATCTTCCGGGAAATCACATAAGAATTTTAGGAACCGATGCGTTTTGAACTACCAACTGTATTTCATCATCAGGATAATGAATCATGGCTGATCTGACTTTCACATTTATACCAGGAAGAGAGAAGCAATGGACAAGCATCTCTGCAATGCTTTAAAAACGAAAGATCAGCCAATCTCTTAGAAACCTTGAGTCTTGTACGTTCGAATAATCGAACCTTATCATCAATAACCCTTCCGTGTAGGGATAATAGTTGAGAGTGCAAGCTTCTGTGATCCATAACATTTTAATTATAAATCTTCTGGGAAATCACATAAGAATTTTAGGAATCGACGCATTTCGAACTACCAACTGTAGTTCATCATCAGGATAATGAATCATGGCTGATTTGACTTTCACATTTATACCAGGAAGAGAGAAGCAACGGACAAGCATCTCTACAACACTTTAAAAACGAAAGATCAACCAATCTCTTAGAAACCTTGAGTCGTGTACGTTCGAATAATCGAACCTTATCATCAATAACCCTTCAGTGTAGGGATAATAGTTGAGAGTGCAAGCTTCTATGATCCATAACATTTTAATTATAAATCTTCTGGGAAATCACATAAGAATTTTAGGAATCGACGCGTTTCGAACTACCAACTGTAGTTCATCATCAGGATAATGAATCATGGCTGATCTGACTTTCACATTTATACCAGGAAGAGAGAAGAAACGGACAAGCATCTCTGCAATGCTTTAAAAACGAAAGATCAGCTAATCTCTTAGAAACCTTGAGTCGCGTACGTTTGAATAATCGAACCTTATCATTAATAACCCTTCCGTGTAGGGATAATAGTTGAGAGTGCAAGCTTCTGTGATCCATAACATTTTAATTATAAATCTTCTGGGAAATCACATAAGAATTTTAGGAACCGACGCGTTTTGAACTACCAACTGTAGTTCATCATCAGGATAATGAATCATGGCTGATCTGACTTTCACATTTATACTAGGAAGAGAGAAGCAACGAACAAGCATCTCTGCAACGCTTTAAAAACGAAATATCAGCCAATCTCTTAGAAACCTTGAGTTGCGTACGTTCAAATCATCGAACCTTATCATCAATAACCCTTCCGTGTAGGGATAATAGTTGAGGGTGCAAGCTTCTGTGATCCATAACATTTTAATTATAAATCTTCCGGGAAATCACATAAGAATTTTAGGAACCGACGTGTTTCAAACTACCAATTGTATTTCATCATCAGGATAATGAATCATGGTTGATCTGACTTTCACATTTATACCAGGAAGAGAGAAGCAACGGACAAGCATCTCTGCAACGCTTTAAAAACGAAAGATCGGCCAATCTCTTAGAAACCTTGAGTCGCGTACTTTCGAACAATCGAACCTTATCATCAATAACCCTTCCATGTAAGGATAATAGTTGAGAGTGCAAGCTTCTGTGATCCATAACATTTTAATTATAAATATTCCGGGAAATCACATAAGAATTTTAGGAACCGACGCGTTTTGAACTACCAAATGTAGTTCATCATCAGGATAATGAATCATGGTTGATCTGACTTTCACATTTATACCAGGAAGAGAGAAGCAATGGACAAGCATCTCTGCAACGCTTTAAAAATGAAAGATCAGCTAATTTCTTAGAAACCTTGAGTCACGTACGTTCAAATAATCGAACCTTATCATCAATAACCCTTCCGTGTAGGGATAATAGTTGAGAGTGCAAGCTTTTGTGATCCATAACATTTTAATTATAAATCTTCCGAGAAATCACATAAGAATTTTAGGAACTGACGCGTTTCGAACTAACAACTGTATTTCATCATCAGGATAATGAATCATGGCTGATCTGACTTTCACATTTATACCAGGAAGAGAGAAGCAACGGACAAGCATCTCTGCAACACTTTAAAAATGAAAGATCATCCAATCTCTTAGAAACCTTGAGTTGCGTACGTTCGAATAATCGAACCTTATCATCAATAACCCTTCCGTGTAGGCATAATAGTTGAGAGTGCAAGCTTCTGTGATCCATAACATTTTAATTATAAATATTCTGGGAAATCACATAAGAATTTTAGGAACCGACGTGTTTCGAACTACCAATTGTAGTTCATCATCAGGATAATGAATCATGGCTGATCTGACTTTCACATTTATACCAGGAAGAGAGAAGCAATGGAAAAGCATCTCTACAACGCTTTAAAAACGAAAGATCAGCCAATCTATTAGAAAGCTTGAGTTGCGTACGTTCGAATAATCGAACCTTATCATCAATAACCCTTCCGTGTAGGGATAATAGTTGAGAGTGCAAGCTTCTGTGATCCAAAACATTTTAATTATAAATCTTCCGGGAAATCACATAAGAATTTTAGGAACCGACACATTTCGAACTACCAACTCTAGTTCATCATCAGGATAATGAATCATGGCTGATCTGACTTTCACATTTATACCAGGAAGAGAGAAGCAATGGACAAGCATCTCTGCAATGCTTTAAAAACGAAATATCAACCAATCTCTTAGAAACCTTGAGTCGCGTACGTTCGAATAATCGAACCTTATCATCAAGAACCCTTCCGTGTAGGGATAATAGTTGAGAGTGAAAGCTTTTGTGATCCATAACATTTTAATTATAAATCTTCCGGGAAACGCGTCGGTTACTATAATTCTTGTGTGATTTCCTTGAAAATTTATAATTAAAATGTTATGGATCACAGAAGCTTGCACTCTCAACTATTATCCTTACATGGAAGGGTTATTGATGATAAGGTTTGATTATTCTAACGTACACGACTCAAGGTTTCTAAGAGATTGGCTGATCTTTCGTTTTTAAAGCATTGCAGAGATGCTTGTCCATTGCTTCTCTCTTCTTGGTATAAATGTGAAAGTCAGATCAGCCATGATTCATTATCCTGATGATGAACTACAGTTGGTAGTTCGAAACGTGTTGGTTCCTAAAATTCTTATGTGATTTCCTGGAAGATATATAATTAAAATGTTATGGATCACAGAAGCTTGCACTCTCACCTATTATCCCTACACGGAAGGGTTATTGATGATAAGGTTTGATTATTCGAACGTACGCGACTCAAGGTTTCTAAGAGATTGGCTGATATTTCGTTTTTAAAGCGTTGCAGGGATGCTTGTCCGTCACTTCTCTCTTCCTGGTATAAATGTGAAAGCCAGATCAGCCATGATTCATTATCCAGGTGATGAACTACAGTTGGTAGTTCGAAACACGTCGGTTCCTAAAATTCTTATGTGATTTCTCGGAAGATTTATAATTAAAATTTTATGGATCACAGAAGCTTGCACTCTCAACTATTATCCCTACACGGAAGGGTTATTGATGATAAAGTTCGATTATTCAAACATACGTGACTCAAGGTTTATAAGAGATTGGCTGATCTTTCGTTTTTAAAGCGTTGCAGAGATGCTTGTCCGTTGCTTCTCTCTTCCTAGTATAAATGTGAAAGTCAAATCAACCATGATTCATTATCCTGATGATGAACTACAATTGGTAGTTTGAAACACGTCGGTTCCTAAAATTCTTATGTGATTTCCCGGAAGATTTATAATTAAAATGTTATGGATCACAAAAGCTTGCACTCTCAACCATTATCCCTACACGGAAGGGTTATTGATGATAAGGTTCGATTATTCGAATGTACGCGACTCAAGGTTTCTAAGAGATTGGCTGACCTTTCGTTTTTAAAGTGTTGCAAAGATGATTTTCCGTTTCTTCTCTCTGTTATAACCTAAATCTACCTGAGGCTGAGAAAGGCAACATCTAGGGTAACATCAAACCACGCTTAACCTGGTAGCTAACCCTACTAGATCGGGAGAGGGCTCTCTCTGGTCAATCTCAGCAAAAAAATGATCAGTGAGGCTTGAGATGACTTGAATGAAGGCTGATTTTAGGCTAGGTATATATGCAAAAAAATTTGATTTTGATTTCAAAGGTGTTTTGTTAGATCAAAGGGAAGGCAGATTTTGGGTCTGGGGAATGAGGCCCAGTTTTGCAGAGATCTGAATGGGGCAAGGTAGGCACTTGATTTGACACTTTCAATTTGAAGGAAATGGAGAGTTTGAGAAAGGTGAAGAGCTGAAGAGGGAAAGAAACCTTCAAGGATCCTCTCCAAACAGCTGAAAACATAGAAAATTAAACAAACCCTAGGTAGAGCACTGCAAATTTTAATGAATTCTACCTTTATCCTTGTTTGTTTAACTTAAGAAGAAATAAGAGGGAAAATGGTATACATAAAACACCAGTAGACTTAAGTTTACAAAGAGAAACACACTATCAAAGCAAAATACCACAAGAATCCCATAGAATGCTGCAAACCCTGGTCTATTCCTTTGCCAAACTGCAGAGATGAATGTACAATGATGCTCAAAGCATTCCCAAAAGTCCAACCATGCTAATGACTGAAAAACCACAAGATATAGACAAACAACCACCCATCCCAGCCTCCAGGGGTCGAGCTCACAAGTTTAGGAGCTGTTCCAACAAAATCTAAACTGAGAACTAGAAAGTAGGCAGTGGAATAGCTTACCTCTATAAACTAGGAAACTGATTCATTCAGTTGAAATTCATCTTTTGATGGATGAATCTACCTCCATGAGTGAAAATTTAACAAAATTACATCAAGATCTATCAAATTACATCATGATTTTGACATTTAGAAGTAAGAAATTCAAACTGTCAAAAACTAGGCGAAACACAGAGTTACTGAGTCAAAAATAGGCAAAATCCTCCAATGCACCGCGCCTGATTTCTCTATGCGTCGCGCCAGTTTGCAGCTGATTTTGGAGGCCTTCCTGGTGTCCAAATTTGCTCCAAGTGGGCTTGTTAGAAAATTCTACCTGTCTACTTTCTAACACAAGTATAATTTCTGAATTTGGCCTTCATTTTCCCCTCCAAAACTGATTTCTCCCAACACTGCTTCCTCTGTGTCAAAAAAGGGGCAGAAAAGTCATTTTTTGGGTGTTTTTGACCCTTCTGGAAGCCCAAAAACTGTCAAAATTTATTGTCCATAGGTAGGCATGCATATTTTTCCATGAAAAATCAAAAAATGTTGAGTTTTCATCAAAAGGAGCCCCCAATCATAAGCGTGCTCCAAGTGGCGCGGCGCATAGAGCTAAAAACTCTGTTTTTAGGCCCAAAATTTTCAAAAATGCAAAAATTGTCCCAAATTTCAAAAAATTTGGGCTGAGTGTCCTCCATTATGTGCTATGCTGGGCCAAGGAAGCCTCGGCCAAGATTTGAAGTCTATCATGCCTTTTTCGACGCTTTGAGGCCTTCTTCAACTTGGCCTTCAAAATTTTGATTCTTGCTTTACAAACATGATTTCTCGCCCAATAATGATTGGCCATGTGCCTCAACATATTTTTTTCCTTGTTGGCCTTCTCCAACAGTTTTTCCAAGAGAATATTTACCCTTTCAAGCCAAGTTTCACGATCAGCCTCAATCTCCTGCTCAAGTGATGTCATCTCGGTTTTGCTCCTTTGGGCAGCTTACCGGTTCTCACGTATGTTTTGCAACTCCATGATGGTTTTTTGATCCTCTAGTTGTTTGTTTCTCTGCTCAAGGTAGTTGATTATCCACTGGGCTCTTTGCAATTTGAGGGAAAAAGTATGTATCTCCGCCTTCTTCTCCTGAATGATCTCCCTGAACTTTGAGCTTTTTGGGCCCAAATCAGTGTCATCATCCTGAATGAGAATGAAATCTGTCTCCTGCTCTCCTGAAGGCCTCTCATCATGTATTGGCCTCTTACCCTTGTCTTGTACCTGTACTGCTGATGAAGGAAGCGAGACCCCTTCCACCCCGGGTGGAGATAATACTCGCTTGGTTGCTGCAAACAACCCTCTAGTGCCCCTCTGATAGATGACAAACACCGACACACTAGCGGTCTGTGTCTCATGACCCTCATGCTGATGTGAAGGTTCACCCGCCTCATAAAAACTTCTGGAGGTACTTGAGGGGCTGTGAAGAACTCATGAGAAATGAAATCTTCCTATGAAATATCCTGCAAACCAAGCTGATGCAAAACCACAATTTTGATAAGTGAAAAATGATAGATATTGTTATACTGCTGCTCAGGAGTTTTCCTTTGCACTAGGGTGGTCATCTTCTCAATATTTCGGCACATGAAGTAGGGGAGGTTCATCAGCATCACCCTGGTAAAGTGCATCAACAATCTGATGTGATAGGCATATAAGCGAGAAAACTGGCTCTCACAGCTGAAATATTTGATAATGAGCTTCATCAAAGGAGCATATGAATCTTTCAGGAACCGAAAGGGAAAAACTCTGCTGAGTTGTCTCAAAAAACCGGGCTTAATGTATGGCTCAAAGTGTTCCCTGTCAACTTGCTGCCTTTTGTTCCATTGCTCTCCGACATTTGGAATATCGGTTGCTAGGGAGATAGACTCAGGTGTCAAGGTGATTGTCACATTTGCAAGAGTGACTTGGCCATTATGTAAATGAAGCACAAACAATCTGGCCAACTCATGATGGTACTGGACTCTAGCAACCATCTCACAAAATTGATAACAAGACTGTTGTTGGAAACATGTAATAGCAAGAGGGCAAGCCTACAACTCAGCAAGTGAAGTAGGCTCTTCCCTAACATGTTTACCACTCTTGTGCGGTCTTTTTGGCGCATGCAATTCGGTTGTAGAGTCACTGTCTCGGTCATAAGAGGAATCTGTCTCCATGTTTGCCAAAGTTTGTGTTGTCTTAGATGAGTATGAAGAGTTTAGGTGTCTTTGGTTTGCTGCCAAGTTTATGAAAATGTGTGAGGGAGTATGGAGGGAGAGGGTAAGGGGAATGTTGGGAATATTGCCAATTGGAATTTGGGGAATTGAGGGGTTTTAGGGACAGTCTCTAGGGTTTGGGATAGTAATTGGGGTTTGGGAACCTTGTAGATTAGGGTTTGGGATAATGAGAATTGGGATAGGGAATGAGTGAATTTAGGGATATGGGGAATAGGGAAATGGGCTGATGGAACTAGAGAAATAGTGAGGAACTAAAGGATGTGGGAGTGATGGCACAAATAACCAATGTATAAACCCTAAGGAAACATTTCTTGAGCAAGGAAATAGGGTTTGAATTTTTTTATTAAATCCTCATAAAAATCATAAGACACACGTTTTATGGCATTGGAGGGATTGCTTGACTTACTTTGGACCGGAGGGAGCTGAGCAAATTTGAAGTTTTGATGAAATCGTGGTAAAAATGCTTTGCGGCCCTACGCGCCGCACAGGCTCTATGCGTCGCGCTGGTGTATTTCTAACACTGCGGAGGCCGACCCAATGCGTCGCGCCCCTCAAACTTGCACGAATTTGCTGCAATTTCACTCTCTTTGTTCAACATTGCCCTTTCTTGCTCACTCTCTCTTCTTGGAATACAAATGAGCCCTTTGAAACATAAAAATGACTTATATACCAAAGAATTTTAATTTTTCATTCCAAAAACCCACTTTTGTAATGTTACCTTTGACACTTTTTTTTTTTTTTAACTTTGTTTTAAGCAGTTTGCTTCATTTTTGCCTCTGACTAACTGAATGATTTGCTTCTTGTTTGCCTTGCAGGGTCGCTGAAGTTTGACAAGGTGACCAGGGTTTCCATTGAATTTATTTACACATGATAGAACTTGAAATTACATCAAAATTATACAAATGAAGGTAAAATACTCAATTTTTCTCAAAACAGAGTTTTGAGAAAAAATACATTTTTAAGCATATGATGATGAAACTTTTTAGTACTGGAACTTTATTCAACCTCCTCATGCGCCTGCTGACCATTTTTGGAAATTTTGAAGACCTTATTGATGAAACCCTAGACCAAATGGGACTGACAACCTAAAAAATGACTCTTAGAAATTTAAGGACAAAAAGTGAGTGCAAATGATCTGGATGAAAGGAAATGGGCCAGCAGGTAAAGGACATGAGGGAAAATGTATAAAAAGCCACTACCGTCAGATGATCCATGCTCCTAATGGAATGCAGTTGACCGAGTGAGACACCTAATATGCAATGCAACAAGAGAATTTTGATCACTGACGGAGGGATGAAGATACCAACACTAACACTCTCTTCCTGGTATAAATGTGAAAGTCAGATCAGCCATGATTCATTATCTTGATGATGAACTACAGTTGGTAGTTCGAAACGCATTGGTTCCTAAAATTCTTATGTGGTTTCCCGGAAGATTTATAATTAAAATGTTATGGATCACAGAAGCTTGCACTCTCAACTATTATCCCTACACGGAAGGGTTATTGATGATAAGGTTCGATTATTCGAACGTACAAGACTCAAGGTTTCTAAGAGATTGGTTGATCTTTCGTTTTTAAAGCATTGCAGAGATGCTTGTCCATTGCTTCTCTCTTCCTGGTATAAATGTGAAAGTCAGATCAGCCATGATTCATTATCATGATGATGAACTATAGTTGGTAGTTTAAAACGCGTCGATTCCTAAAATTCTTATGTGATTTCCCGAAAGATTTATAATTAAAACAATATAAAATGTTATTTTCATTTAAATACATGAATTTATGTTATTTTCATTTAAATACATAAATTTATCATACATTTTTATATAAGAGACTAATAATAAAATATTATGTATTAAACTTATTAGTGATTTAATCCTATAAGATACAAGTTTTACAAGTTTTAAAAATGAAAAAAATATTTATTTTCATAAATGTTATACACGTGTATTTATTATTTATAATAAATACTCACCCCACATTAAAATTTAAAAAAGAAATTATTACTTCTCAATAAAATCTCGACATAAAAATATATCATTATATTTATTTTCATAAATGCTATACACGTGTATTTATTATTTATAATAAATACTCACCCCACATTAAAATTTAAAAAGGAAATTATTACTTCTCAATAAAATCTCAACATAAAAATATATCATTATAATAGTGAATCATAATAAATTTAATTTGTTTTTTTTATTAATGTTTGGTTTCTCTCTAAGATTACATTATATTTACACATGAGTGGGAGGTGAATAATGAGATGTTGATTGCATTGCATTGTCAACGTAATTTCTATTTAATTCATTTATTTTGTTGTTTTTATTTTTCATGAGAAATTTATTTAAAAAAAAAAAAAAACAAACAAATAATTTTAGATTTATTAAATTGGTAAATGGGCTAGTATCTTTACATTCAAAAATTGTTCATTAACTGTTGGGTTCCAAAATTGTTCTAAATACATTCTACTGCTACTTTTCCTATATCTTATAATACTTCTAATCGAATTTATCTTGTATAGCCTTCCAAACATGTTATTATATAGCACTTATTTACATAACATTAATAAAAAAGAAAACGGGAAGATATCTACATTCCTAGAAATTCACCATCTACCATCGCATTACCATTTTCTTCCTCTACCTTCACTGGAATCTCTTCATTCCCTAACTCCGCAGGCTCGCCTAGGTTTGCTACATGAGCAGAAGGTGGATCGTGGAGACCAAAGAATTCCTTAAGCAGCCCAACAGTTGTCGCTTCCATTGTTACCTCAATTCCTTCCACCTTCATAGAAATATTATCAACCTTAGTAGCCAAATTCACCACTATAAGCCGAAGCCTCTCCATATCCTCCCTCAGCAATTGAACCTATCGCATCAACAACGAAAAATAAGATTTTGTTTCCTCCACGAGCTGAGCCCCAACCCTATCTAGTTTGGAAAAAAATTCTGCCATAGATGTTTCCTCTTGGGTTGTTCCAAACCTCTATGCACTTGCCTCAATTAGGGATTACATTCTTGATTTCACACAAAATGTCACTGAGACTCGATGCAATTCCCCTCTAGTTTCTTGTCATTTATATCCAAGCATATTTCCCATTCCAAACTCTGTTTTCATTACCGAGCATTGAATTCCCTTGATGCTCATTCACCTTGTGATTTTACTTTTTTCTTGCAACCTTTCCATAATCCAACTATCAATCTTGTTGCATTTACTCCACCTATAAAGGAATGAAGAACTAGCCCGAGGGGTGGTATATTTCATTGTGCAATCACATAGGGAATGACTGCAAGCATCCTTTGTTATAACATTTGCCTTCACCAGTTTACATCTGGATGGGATGTCTTCCATTGAATCTATTCCCAAGAGTTGTAACTTTTTGCCCTTCCCTATAACCCTCACCGTATTATTTATGGGTGCTAGGACATACCTCGAGTCCCGATCATTCCATCGCATCATGCAAAGTGTAGTGATCCCTGTGATATTTTTGTCATATTTTTGAACATCATAGATTATATTGATATGTTTGATCTCCTTTATTGAGAAGTAGAACACCTTGTTCGAGGAAAGTCCCTATGTTTTCCCGCTCATCAACATTTTTATTGTTTTCTCTTCTTATGTGATAAAAGTTAATGGACTCAATTTTTTTAATTAGCTCTCAAATCCTTAAATCCAAGGGAGACCAATATTGTTCATTAAGATCTTTATCTTTACAGAATTTTTGGATGTTTAACATCGAATCTCCCAAAACAATTAACTATTGTATACCTCTAACTATGGCAAGCTTCATGCCTTACCATAGAGCTAACGCTTTGGTCTAATTATTGGTGGAAGTTCCTAGTCCCACGCGTATTTTATCTTTATTTGTTCATCAGGACGATAAATTACCCCTGCCGCTCCTCCCTCCCCAAATAGCAAGTATTTTTTGGTAAATTAGGCTACTCTATATTAATTCAAAAATAGATTCATTACATATGCTACAGGTGGGGTTGGTAAGCTGCACTTAACCAATCCCAACCTTATTTGTTGGATTTCGGGGCTACCTTCGTGGAGGAAACCAACCTGGAAAATACTTGAGAAAATAAATTACAAAATGCGCAACAGTGCTGATGTATCCAAATATTACATAATGTACAAAAGCATAAGTATAGCTTGAGATTCCATGGTAGTGGCATGCATGACAAAAACCAAGGAAGAACTGAGCAGCTTCGCAGTCCTTAGTCTTCAACTTCATCATTGATGTCAGGTACTTCCTCCTCTATGGGGCAGGCGTATGCCTGCGCAGCCACTTCCTCTAAATCTGCTACTGGACATGTAGGTTTGGGGACCGGTGCGCAAAAGGATGGGGGACACCAGATACTCAGCGTCAGGGACGCGCGTCCAAGTGCCTTCAGAATCCATAATCCAAACATCTGATTCATTGACCTCATCCTCCTGAGCCGACAAAGGATCAGTCTTGCGAGGCGGGGGGTACGCCTGGTGCGCGATGGTAGACTTTCGGGGACCGCATCTACCTCTCTGCGCAGCTTGACAGGGGCGTCTTCCTCCTACTCAGGATCAGGGCTCTGTCTAGCATAATTTCCAGAGGGGGAGCCTTCAACATACTCCAAACGGTTGTCCATTCCATGATGGTAACATCTGGGGAGAGCCCCTCTCTGTCTGTTGCGGATATTTCGTTGGCGCACTCTGGGAGCCATTTCTCGCTGAAGCAGAGGAATGGCTTCAATGGAAGGATGCGCAGCAGGAGGACACACAATCTCGGAGACTAGAGGAGAAAAAGGGGCAGGGCTAAGATGCGCAGTCTGGATAGTCGTAGCCGAGAGGGGTCTGCTCAGCACAGCTCTAGGAAGAGGGCCACGCGGCAGCCTGGTGACGAAGGAGGGCAAAAACATAATCAAGAGGAAAGACTGAATGAACTTATTATTAGTCTCTTTGTGCTAAGGGTCCATCCTTTTATAAGGTCCGGGACACATGCGAGGGGGAAGGTCATGAGTGAGCCTCGCACGCAGCTGCGCGCCATATCCAATTTCCTGAGCAGGCTCGAGGGAAGAGTTGTGGCTGATTGTCATATCAATCAAGTTAATCATTTATGATGATTGCTGCAGAGAGGTACCCTGGAGGGGGTAGCGTTGTACAAATGTCTCTTCATAATGCCTTATCCCATTCATCTTGTGCGGATGGTTAACGGTTAGGGGATCCACATAGGATGAGGCCCTGCGCAGTAGATATCCGTCCTCAATGGCGTGGGTGAGATAATTGTAATTCGTGCCACTTCTATCACCCGCATCCGAGGCTCCCCAAATAGCAAATTATTACCTAACTAAATTTTAATATTTTATATACATTAATTGAAATTTTTTATTAATTTTTTTTTTATAATTATTAAAGTAAAATTTTATAAAAATCATTCAATATTTAGAACAATTCATTAAATTTAAAATTATATATTAATTATATTATATATAAATTTAAATATAACCTTATTGTATATAAAGTAATTATAAATCAATTTAAACAATGAATAAAAACATACAAGATTATTAATAATAAAATACATAAATTGTGATTTTGGCCTATATTTATTTAAAATGTTAGCAAAGGCATATAAATATTAATGATATAATAACGTAATTTAAAACTTATATATCCTGTTGTATCGATTTTTTAATTATAAAGAAATTTGAAAATTAAGAATACTTATAAAATTATTAAATATATTTAATAATAAAATATATAAATTCTGATTTATATTTATATTTATTTAAAATATGTTTAAAAAACGGTATATATATATATATATATATAATTTCTCATTTAAAAATATTAATCAAATTTTAATATAATAATGATTAGAAAATTTATATTTATTTAAAATATGTTTAAAAAACGGTATATATATATATATATATATATATATATATATAATTTCTCATTTAAAAATATTAATCAAATTTTAATATAATAATGATTAGAAAATTGTTTAAAAATCAATTAAGGATTTTTTAAATGAATTTTTCAACTTTGATAAAATAAATATGTACAATTTTTTTTTTTAAAGAAAGAAAATGTATAAGGGAGGTTGAAGTGGGGGGATTTTAATTGGACTTTATAAAAAAAAATTGGTTTTGGAACTGCCACCAACAATCAAGTTAAATAGTTGGTTTTATGGAAGGGTTTGGAAATTGCCAAAGATTGTGAACTATCAAAAATAAATGTTTTCCGAAATTTGATGCTCATTCTCCAACAATTCACAAAGGCTAAGAAAGACATAAGCAATGAGCCAGTGGCAACAAGCCAAAGAATTATTTGTTTAGTGTCAAGATTCAAAGAGGTGAATTTATTTCACATTCTTGGACATCTAAACCAGGAAGCTGATAAACTTTCCAAAAAGGGTGCCAAGATGAAACAAGGTGATATAGAGTATAACCAATGAAGGGACTTCATTCCAACTCCTTAATATACTAAGTCCAAAATTAAAATTATGCTCCAGTAAGAACCCCTGGGATGACAAAGAATAAAAATCATATAAGAGTGGATCGCCGATCTCCTCCCCTTTCCCAGTCGTCCCTTCCTCACCTTCGGCTTTGGAATTCTAACAAGCAATACAAGTGTCCCTCAGTGGAGTACAAGTGGTCATGTCTCGTATAATTCATCCAAAATATCAATCATATCTATTTAATGGGCATATGGCTTGGGCCTCTACATTTTCAGATATTTGAGGTGTCCAGTTCATTACAATAGGGAATGAAGTTAATTCCCTTGTCATGGATGTCCCATTAATGCAACTTCTCTATGATAGAGATTCAATAATGAAGGATTGGGTTTGTTCATCGCAGGTTGGCTCGTTTCGGGACCTGAGAATTTCATATATAATCATACCTTTTTCCTCTCGGATTCTTGAATGGGATGTGGTTGTTTCTCTTGGCGGGTTGGACTGTTATTCTCTTGTACCTCATTTTGTTAATTCCTTCCAAATTTCGAGTGCTCAATTCAGTATGGTTGGAAATTTCAACCCTCAAGGAAATTTGTAGTTTTCAAATGTGGTAGACAAGATGCTAGAAGTTTCTCAGGCCCAGTTGCTTCCAATTCAAAAGTTAGAACACATGTTTGAGCGCCAAAGATGCTCTTTATAGCTTTTCTTGGAGGAAAAACTGCTTTCCCACCACACTGAAATGGAGGATTTTCTCGATGTTTTTAAGGAGGAAATTCATCTCCTCACCGAACGGGTGGTTGCATTGGAGGTTTTGTCGACAACGGGTGGTTGCATTGGAGGTTTTGTCGACAACCATTGTTGGTGAGATGCTTGGTGGAAATGGTATATGAGCATCTCCTAGTCATAAAATAGTTCATCGTCCTAGAGGGTCCGACAAGGGAAAACACAATGTAGGGTGACTCCAGTTTGGCCTTGTGGTGCAATTGGTTTTTTTTCGCTCAATTCCATAACTTCTCCTTTAAAGTTATGATTTGATGAAATGTAAAGTATTGCTTGGATCCTTCTGCAAGATATACAACAATAATTTTTTTGTGTGTGATTTGGTATGCAACTCTAAAGGCTAGTAAAATTTTGGTTTACTGTGACAAAGATATGTTTTTTGTAATAGACACAAAAAAAAATATAAATATAAATATCTATATTTCTTTCTTTCAAAAAAAAATGTGCTATATAAATAAAAAACAAGAACAATTGTTGCATTTATCTAAATGAGACTCTAAGAAGTTTTGGAGTAAAACTCTTATTGGTAAAACCAAAGAAACTAATATCATTAGTTTGAAGAACTCAAATTAGTATTTTAAAAATATTTATGAATCCCATAATGTCATGTACACCATTTCAATTGTTCCTATAGAGGATGGAATATTTTTTCTAGAAGACATGGAGTTTTGGGTTAAGTGGCTTGCAATTGGGAAGCCTAAGGATATGGAAAGCTATCAAGCCAAAATTTTAAAATAGGAGGGTTTATCCTCATCTCTCAAATGCACAAGCTCTTCAATTTGGAAGTGAAATAAGGCTTCCCTAAGCTTTATAGCCTCATTGTACATATCTTTAAAAGTGGGAATAAAAATATTCCCTCTAATTATAGGACCTTTATGATTAGTCTTATTTTACATAATCCATATGGAATTATTTTGGAAAAGAAGATTAGCCTATGGGTGGAAAGCCATGATAAAAGAGGTAAAGGCCAATATGGGTTTATGAGATATCATTCAATTATGGACCACCTTGTTTCTCTAAGGATCATCATGAAGGAGTGTCTAATAGTAAAATAAATCTCCTTTTTTGCTTCGTGGACTTCAAAAATTCTTTTGCAATTTTTCCTGTTATCACTCCCTCTGTTTCCCAAGGCTGAGAAAGGAGACTAAAGGAGGTAACCTCAAACCAATATTTAGATTTGGTAGCTAGCCCTACCAAACCAGAGAGGGCTCTCTTAATGTCAATTTCACAGTCAATGAGGTGACCGAAAAGGAAAAGATCTTAGGCTATATATAAGCTTAGTGATTTTGATTAGGGTTTTGTTTTGAATTTGTTGGATAGGAAGTGTCAGCCTAGGAAATAGGTCTAGGTTTTTGAAGGTTAGATTTCAAATGAATAACTACAAATATGAAATTGAGGCTAGACAAGTATACTTAGAAACACACTTAGATTGTCGTTTTGGTATAGGGTTTGAAAAAGAGAGAATTAGAATAAGCATATAACCTATGAGTTCATTCATCAAAGGAAGTAGAACAAATTTATGAAAATTCCATTAAACAGAACAAAACAATAAGAATTCTGCTTATAGACTCATAAGATCATCATATAGAAGCATACATGTGATTTCATGGAAACATAAACATTCAATTTGATGGTAACACTGAGGAAAAACAATGCTAATAAGCATACCACTGGAGTCCCAAAATTATAGCTGCAACGTGTCTTTGATTTCACTGAAAAAAATATGTACATAAGCTCCACACTGCAATATCAACTATCCAACCTCTAAAATGACTTAATTTGGAGTACATATAGAAAATAGATAATATTCCACCTCAATAGGTCGAAACCTGATCCAAAACACTTCATAAATGCACCTAATGAGTCATTACCTAGATTTTAGGGAAGTTAGAAATAGTTCCCCCTAATTTAGACAACAACTAGGAGTCTTTGTCTCCTTGATTAATTACAAGATTCCTCAACAATGAGGGGCATAAACAGAATTCCTTATCCATAAAACAACTCATGAGAAAGTTGTTACCTTGAATATTTGACCATTTGTGACTGACACCTATCTAGAAAGCCTCCTACACAGAAACATAGTGTGCCTGGCATAAGCGTAGCATGTTTTGACAAAACTGTAACCTGCACTTGGAGGGAATTTTGAGGTGAGTTTTAGGCATCTTTTGTTGATATGAATATTGGGAAAGGTAGCCCTTGATGTCCTCTATCCAACCCAAACTTGAAACTTACAAAATACCACTTGCAAGACCTTCAAAATTTCATTATTCCAAAGCTACTCCAGAAGTGTAGCGTGCATTGAAAAACAGTGGCAGAAACCTGAAAATTAAGATGTTTTTTGAGTTTTTCTTCAAATTTAGGAGCTTTCATGAAAAATCAAAAGCATGTTTGGAATCTACTCATCAAAAGCCATCCAACCATGTAGAGTTGACCTCCATTGGACCCTTTGATAAAAAGCGTAGCGCGGCCATGTTACGCTTCTGCAAGAATGAAATTGCTAAAACTTCTCAAAAATCACAAAAAATACCAAAAATGCTCAAAACTTGTTGAATTTTGATCTATAGCATCCTTGAATGGTGATCTAGATAGCTAGAGATGCCTAAGCCAGCAAATCCAATTTGTCCTTCTTCTTTAGCTTGATTAGGGTTTCTTTAAGATTTTTCTTCAAATTTTTAACCCCGATTTTGGGAATTTGGTTCCTGGTGAAGTAGTGTCTCACCATGTGCCTTCGGAGGTTGTTGTTTCTTTCTGCCTTCTTCAGAAGCTTCTCTAGATGCTCATTTACCCTATCACGCCAAAACTCTTTTTCTTGCTCAATTTCAACAACAATCAAATCATCAAAACTTTGCTAACCTAAGTGAGGAGATAACTCTATTTCTTGTTCTTTTTGCTTGGTTAATCCTCTTGTTTTTGGCCTCCTTGCCTTTATCTGAGCTTATTTGTCTTCAAATTGATCAACATCTATCACTGCTTCTCCCTTACCTTTATTTGCCTCAAGGTTTTCCTTAGGTTTGATTAGGAGCAATTGTTTCACCTTTAATTACATGTTTTCTTGTTGTAGGAATGTTATCATGAAATTTTCCCTTGAGAGATTTTCCTTGAGCTCTGTTATCTATGCTTCTTTTTCCCTAATTATCTCCTCAGCTGACTTTTTTTCCACCTGCTCTACCATGTCAACATCCAAAGGTTCTTTCTCCTCATGTTGCTACAAGGGTGACTCACTCTCATACATAGGTGGTTGCTTCGTGGTTTCTCCTAATACTTTCTTAGTTGTAGGTTCAGGTGAAAGTACACCTTTAGTGATCTTAGGGGAAAATACCAGCCTTTTACTCTTCTCATAATTTTGAGTCACTACAAGGAAAAGACCCTCTATCGGATGTTTTTGAGGAACTGCAAAGAAAAATACCCCATACATCCGTTTCTAGCGGAGGTTACTAGAGGAGGTTGGCGGGCGGAGGGTTTTGCAGATGTTTTCCTATCGGTGCTCTTATCATTAAAACTTGCCCCGGTGCTCTAAAAAAAAGAAAGCACTGGTGCGGACAAAATCATTGGCACACTGGACACCATGCACTTCGTACACACCCGCCCGGTGCGTCATAATATAATAGAGCACCGGTGCCTCACAACTCGTCCGCGCCAGTGCATTATAAAACACAACACCAACACCGAAACCACTCGGTGTGGTAGACAGAAACCACACCGGTGCATCATAAAAAACGCGCCAAAACACAAACCGACCAGTGCGTTTGTAGCAAACAGTACTGGTGCACCTATAAACAATGCGCACCGGTAAAGGGTTAAATTAAAAAAAAAAAAAAAAAATACGACAAAAACCCGGATTTTTCAGTTTTCCAGTGCTCCTGAGCTATCAATTACCGATGTGCACAATACCATAGAACGCACTGGTGCACACTGAACATTGGCACACCGGATAGCGTGCACGAAGTACACACACCGCCAGGGTGTCCAATTACAGCAACGCACCAGGGCGTCAATACTCTTCCGCGTTGGTGCATCATAAAACACCGCGCCAAAACAGAAACGAGCCGGTGCGTTCTTCTCTAAGAGCACCGGTGCGCTCGAAACCGCACGCACTGGAATAGCGTTATATTAAAATAATAATAATTAACGCCAAAAAACCAGTGCTTTTCGACTATTACGCACCAGTGCTTTACCATTACATTGCCCCGGTGCATCATCAAATTTTCGCGTCGAAACGGAAACATCCCGGTGCGCGGTTAGGGAAACGCCATGACGCGTTATAAACAATGCACAAAAATTGATACCGCCCGGTGCAGTTTTATTTAACAGCACCGGTGTGCTTATAAAACCCCACGCACCGAAATAGGGTTAATTTAAAAAAAAAAAAAAATTACGGCCAAAAAACTTCATTATTCACTTTCCTCAATGCTCCAGAGCTCTCAAGCCCTAGTGCTATTTCCTTATTTCTGAGTCGCCCTGACATTGGTGCTCTCATTGCACCCATTGCACACACTGCTGCTCTGCATTAGTGTTGAGGAGGTAAATCCCCTCTGCGGACAGAGGTGATCCCTACTAGCCCAGCAGGGGTCTAGCAACAATCATCAAATGTTACAGCGCAAGTTCCTAGTTACGAATAAAAGACCAAAGATGGAGGCCTACCTGGAATCCAATGCTATGATCCGTAGAAGAGAGAGTTCCCGTTCCTCAGCCTCGGTAGATCACGATCCTCCCACGATCTCCGCGGATGGACACCTGCACATGCAAGAAACAACACGAATACAAGCATAAAATCCAGAATACGCAACTATATATCAGTCAGAAAGGATATAACTCATTATTAACATAAGTGAAAACAGAGTGGAACCATAACCATAATCATTCATTAAATAACAATCGAAAGAGAGTACAACCAATGTTCTGACGTCGCGGTCTCCTTCGGATGGGTCTCCAGTCGTTCACGTCTCGCAAAGCTCTCCAGGGAAAGGGCAAACCTCTCCAGAGTTTCTCGATGATAGTCTCCTTACTTGAGTCAGCCTTAAGGGAAGAAAGAGGGCTCTTACAGCACAAAGGCTCTTGGGAATTTGGAGATTCAAAGTTTAGGCACTTCAAGACTAGCTTGCAATGGAATTGAGCAAGCTTTTATAGATGGGGAAGGAGGGAGTTGGGATCCCTATTATTGTGGGATTGGCCCTATCAACAAGGAAGGTTCCATGGGAGGTGGCAAACCACTTCCCTTCCATGGAACTCCTGCAGCCAAACCTCCCAACTCAAGATAGGCAATGGTTTCTGAGTTTGTTGAAACACAACTTCCGCCATCTTTATTTAAAAAACACTCCTTAAATTGGCTGGCGCGACTACTGCTCTGGGACAGAGCGCCAGTTGGCGCGGCCTCTTTGTAGGATTTTCCCCATTGGCGCGAGTGATGAACTGTCTGCTCGCGCCAATGCAAAAGGAGATGTTTTCATGATTTTTTTCAAGGAGATGTCTTTAGGGCAATTGAAGCTCATGCTTAGAGGAATGCATTGATGATGTTTTCAAGGCATGACAATGTTCACAGGTCACAAAATGGGTCCTCCATTGTGCAGGACGGGGAATGGTAGGGACGGTGAAAAATTACTGTGTAACAGATGCCCCCTAAAGTATGAGGCCCGAGAGAGAGAGGGGTGAAATGCTTTACGAGAACATGTTCAACTGAAGCCCCGCCGTCGGAAAACCTGCGTAGAAAAATACAACTGATATCTCAAGTACATGATGTATATGCGGTATGGGCGCAGCCATCCGAAACAGAGTACACTATAATCCGGATCCAGGGTATGGGCGCAGCCATCCAATGAGGATCAAATAAATAGACTCAGGCATGGTCGCAGCCATCCAATCAGTGAGTCATATACATAATGATAATAATCCACAATCGCAGCCTGGATTACAACAGACATAATCCAGGGTCTTGCGCTCCATCTCGACCCAAACAAAGTACAAGTTCAAGCATGCGAATATGTGAGCTGAAGTCGAACATGCAAGAACATCGTCTGATTACCAGCCAATGATGAGAGTTGTTAACAGACGCGAGAGGAACCACCAATAATGACAATGGCACTCAAGGTACTACAGGTACAATCTACAACGTGTGAATCAATGAGTTGGCGTCGAACACCCGCAGAATCACTCGATCGGAGGCCAATGATGAAAACCACACGTCGAATGCGACGAACCTGCTATTGAGGCATGCAGGCTCCAAGGTACCATAAAGGAGTCTCTAGATCAACGTCCTGGATAATGAGCTGAAGTCGACAGGAAGTGACCTTGATCGAAGGTGGGCCATAATGCTTCCCACATCATCGACACGAGACAGAGGAACATGATGTTTTTGTTGTGAATCAGGATCGTATGAGAATCAGAGGAAGGTTGATATTTGCAGAGGCCAACTTCTCTTGAACATATAAACGGCATGACAGTGGACTTGGAAATATTTGACATCAACGGATCAGAGGTCATGGTGACAAGGCAATGAGCAGATGAGAGGTCAAAAGGGATTATCCAAACCCACGGAGGCAAAGTGAAGAAATGAGATGAGATGTCCCCAACCCGACACGAATGCAGACAAGTGCCATGTTCAAGAGCGACATACTGCCGACGACAACGATGATGGTTCCATTTTTCCCCCACCATTTCTGGCGAGTACCCCAATTATTTTTTATAACAAGCTTGAAGGGGATAGCATATGCTTGAAATATAAGTCCGCCCTTCGGGCGAATCCATCCTAGTGCATTTAACGAGTCCTAGGAAGGAGGAAGGAGGAGAACGTCATTTCGACTGGATCCGATGTCATCAGGGTTTAACGAGTTTGACAAAGGGAGAACTCGACGTCTTTTCATGTTTAGAGAGTTTGAAAAGACAGCAGAAAAGTAAACTCCACAGGTCCCTTTTCGTAAATAGTTCCTCAGATCCGAAAAGGTAGAAAACAATATCCGAGAAAACCTCCTAGTCACGATAGGCTAGGGTATTCCTTTTTCGTAATCAATCCATCCTAGCCCGAAAAAGGGGTAAACGTATACTGGGTAGATGTCGATTCGTGTCCAATTTAACGAGATCGAAACGACAAGGGCCTCGGCAATCTTTTCATGTTTAGAGAGTCAGAAAAGAGCTGAAAGATGACTCCAAAGTGACTTTTTCGTGTATTTATCGAGTCTGAAAAAGTATAAAATACAACTCGTTTCCATCGTTAAAGTCGCAAAAACCTGCTGCTGCACATACCAAGCAAGTGTAAAACCCATTTTCGACATAACATATTAAAATATTTGATAAAAATAACTTTTTAAAACTCATTTTATGTCAAAAAAGTTATAAATATGCCAAAATGGTAAAAATAAAATTACATTTACTATTCACCATGGTAAAAAGCAGCAGTGGTCCATTTGGAGTGGAAACTTCTGACGGCGATTGCGACAGATCCGGTTGACCATTCAGATTCTCGTCTGCTACAGGTAAGAGGCGCTTCCCTGCTCTTCATTTCCATCCATTTTTTAATAGTTTTCCCTTATGTATCAGCCCTCTGTGGCCACTCTTTGAATTTTTAGGGCTGCGCTCATTGGCGCGGGTATCGGGCACGGACCCACGCCAATGGGCTCTTTTATGAAAAGGGCTCGCGCCAGCGGCCGAACCTAAAATTCTGCCTAAAAATTCGAGATTTTAACCAAATTGAATGGAATTTGAAGCCTACCAGAGATCTAACTAAGGGTTTATGACCATATGGATGCAGGTAATCAAGCAAAATGGTGATTGAATGGAAAGAACGAGAGCATGGAGAAGAGGATGAACAGGCCATAGAAAGTGAGGCTTGCATGAATGCCCTTAGAAACTGTGGGCTAAAGAAGTTCTTCCTTACACCCTGTCTACGAGCTCAGCCCGAGCTCCTCCAGTATTTGATCAGTATTTGGGATGAACATGAACAAGTGTTCAAGTTGCGAGATCAGGTATTGGAGCTGGAGGTTTCTGATGTGTATTTTATCACCGGATTGTCTCACAGAGGTCCGATCCCTGTCTTGACTGGAAGTAGACCATCTAGCGAGAAGATGGAAGAAGTGATGGCACGAGTGTGCCAAGGAGCACAAATGGGATCAGGGAGCAAAAAGGTGAATATCCACACTATCCCCGATCTGGCGTTGAGAGTTGTCCTACATACCATCACGCGGGCTACAGGGTCGCAGGCACTGCACGAGGCCACAAAGGCCCAACTCCTGCTGGCCTCATAATGCATGAGTCCCTTACTGTTCGACTGGACAACAACAGTAACAATAAACATGAAAAGGCAGCTCACAAAATGCAAACAAGCTAAACTAAAACAGTTTGGCTATGGTTCCATCCTGGTATCGTTCATTCTGGAACGCTTACCAATCTTCCAGGGCTAAGGGGCCTCAGTAGCAGATCCGATACCACGAGAGCCAAGAATGGCTCGTTGGGCAGCACTAATGCCCAGAGCTGGAGGCGGCCAACAGATGTCCTAGAGGCCGGAGTTCTTTAGGTGGTTACGGCGCCATTTGATTGTAGTGGAGGACTGGCCATATGCAGGAACTGACTTCACCGGAGACCCAGATCTCCCACTGCCAGAAGGAGATGACTGGGACGAGGATTTGGGTAAGACCTCATGTTTTTTTATTTTTATGTTTTATTTTTTTTGTTAATACACATTCGTCCTAACACATTTTGTATATGTATGCAGATATGGGACCTGAGAGACCAGCTGGGATGTCTCCAATCTCACGGAGGACTCATCTCGCCCCTGATCCTGAGGGAGAGGGCACAGGAGGAGAGGAGTTGATCCAGAATCTCGATGGCATTGCCCGAGGGATCCCGGACTATGCTCGGCTGGCGGACGTACCGATGGCGTACCAGCGTCATACGGTGGGAGTTCCAAGTCGGATCCACCGAATCCTGAGACGCTTAGTGCGTGCAGTCACATACTATCATGAGCACCATGCGGATTAGCTCTTAGGGATTATACCACACCTATTTTTTGAGAGACGTATCGTCTCCGGATGTACTTAAGACGATTATGTATATTTTGACTTATGTGATGCACACTATGCAAACATTTCGACACACACACACATATATATATATACATATGACTATTTTGGATGGATATTTTACATGTGATGATGTTTTCTATATGTCATGCAAATGTTTAATACAAATGTAATCTAATGTATCAGTTAAATAACAAATGACCCAATGCGAAATGTATTCACACAATGTATCTACTCACACATTTCATTTTTATGCAAGCTTAAAAGCACACATGAACACACACACATGCAAACTATGCTTGAAATGAGGAAGACGGGTATGCCCCCCAGCATGGTGTCTCAATTCGAGGTGCATGCCCCCCAAGCTTCAGTCCATTGAAAATGGAGTGAAGGTTCAAAACAAAAAGTTGAATTGAACATCCTCGTGTTTCATTATTTTAACGAGGTTGACACACTTAAAAGAACTATCCTCAAACAGCTTGTTTTATTGTTTTTAGGAGCTTGACACAAGTGGAGGAACTATGCTCCGAGAACCTAGTTTCATTTTTTAAAGAGCTTGACACAGGGAGGAAACCATGCTCTAACCGACTTACATCAAAATGAACAAGAAGGCGGTGCTTCCAAGAGTTCCACTCCCGATGGAAGGAAAACATCCTGGAAGTCAGGACCCAATGCCCCCAGCACACTATGCACGACGGCGTCTTCATTGAGTGCGGGCACAGGGTAGGTAGACACATAGTTGACCTGCGGTGGAGCAGATACAACGGGTGAATAAAAAACCAGGAGGGGGTGATGGCGGACCAGCTGCCACATTAGGACCAAAGAACGAAAGCTGATCAATGGTCACGATCCGTCCTTCATGCGGAAAACATGCCACACGAAAAAGGGAGGAGACGAGCGCTCCCATGGCATAGGTGTAATCGCGCCCAAGGAGTAGATTGAAATCCAAGGGGCCTGGAACGACCATCACATCCATATGGACGGTTTTACCTCCCAAAGTAACCGGTAACCTTGGAAGGATCCCTAACGGTTGACTCGTCCTTCTATTAAAAGTCAACAGATTCTGCGTAACAGGTGCAAGCGGCGGCGAACCAAAAGCTTGCCAGGTAGTTGAGGATAGAATACTAACAGAGGCACCTTCGTCTATAATGGTGCTGGGTACAACCAGACCAAGAGCCTGTACTGTGATCTCGAAAGGCACATAAGACGGAAGGCGAAATCCTGCAAATCGGTTCCAATCAAAGGAAGCGACAAAACTACTCGGAGGGGCTACCATCGAAATGCGAAGGTCTTCCCCTGATGTTACGGAAGAAGGAGCATCCTCCATAACCTCCATCTCGAAGGCGGGAGGGATATCCTCTGGTGCCTCCATCATGGGAGGCGGAGGAGCAGCTTCTTGAAGTACAGGGACAGGAGAATATTTCTCCAAGTCTGAAAAATCTGAAGAAATCAGAAGGACATGGGGGGTGTGAGATCCACTTTCGACAGAAAAGACCTGGTGCACCGCGGACGGGGCCAGTTCAACCGATCCTACGACCAATGGTTGGTCAGGGACGGATTCGTGAATTTGAATTTCTGGGGGAGTGGGATCGACCAAGGATGACTCTTGACCAATCGTAGGATCAACTAGTGGAGGACTCAAAGAAAGTTGTTTATAACCAGCCGAGAGGCGTGGTGTAGAAACAGTTGAGTTGTCCAAAACTCGCTTGGCTTCATCCATATAAGGAAAAAGGTGAATGGCATGATGCCCTTCACACAACTTACAGGGATTGGTAATCTTACCCTGTTTCTTAGGAGTCTTACCAGCAGCAGTTGAAGATGTGCCCCCAACCTGACTCCCGAAAGCCAAAGACAACGGCGGGCAACCGTTGGACCATACTTCGAGTACCTTGGGGATGCCAGGGCAGTCTCTAAGAAGATGGTCTCCCATGCATAACATGCAAGGGAACTTGACTTTCTGTGGAGGGTTGGAAGGTTTATCGAGAGGAGATTTCTCAGAGGCAGTAGCTGTACATTTAGCCTCTCGCTTATCGGACTTCTTCTTCTTTGTCTTCTTCTTCTTCTTAGCCACCTGATTACTTGAATCCAGACTTTCACCAGGCGAAGAAGAGGAGGAGGACACAGAAATAGGCGAAGAAGGGGAGAGGTCCACCTTGGAATCAACATGATGTTGTTCAGGTGGAGGAACTGATTGACCAGTAGCGGAGATATCCGGGACCACAGAGGTTGAAAACAACCACACAGGCAACCCAACAGTTAACCTAGGAAGGGACAATGTTGCCATGTAAGGAGCACCAACATTCCCAAAAGGAGGAAAATGACCAGGATTCCCTTCTAAGGGGATTCCTTGGTTGGTAAACTCCGAAAAAGTTGCCATCAAAACTCAAAAACACACACGGGCTGAAAAAAAGTCAAGACACACGATCAAACGGTCAACAAGCAAAATCTAACAGGGCGTATAATCATGGGTGATTAATTTTTACCACATTGAAAAATAAGAAACTTCACCGTTTCATGTTTTAAGAGTCGAGAAACGATAAAAGATGACTCTATCTCTTTCAGTTTTGACACAAGCGTGAAAGGACAAGCGCTTGACGGTCTTTAATTTAGGGAGTCAGAAAAGACCAAATGACTTCTCAGGAATACTAGGCACAAAGGGTGTACCAAATAACCGTGAACTGCAATATACACCTTGGTTTTAATAATGAAAAAGAAATCAACCAAGGACTTTCCGTATGTGCAGGCAATCTCCCCGAATGTTGTGTTCGGTGTATCACGGGTATAGGGCGGCAGACTCAGCTTCCTGTGGATAAAGGATTGAAAACCTAGAGGGGTCTCCCTTTATATACGCGATGGTACGGGGAGCACAAGTCCGTATTAGCGCTGTCTAAAGCCAAAAGGTGAATGACAGCTGCTAGGTTTAAAGACGCCAGAACACGTCTCTAGCCTAGACCTCTAAATATGTTTCGTTAGATTTCAATGCTGCCTTAGGTTAATTGAATAGATTTTAAAGTTGATCTTCAATTAGGTTTCAATTTTCAGGCCCTAACGAATGTGTTGTTCCAAAAACTCCTAAATGCAAAGCTACATGCCACAGTAGACCATTTCGTTCGATGAAAACTAGCTACAGAAGAGTTGAGAGTTTTTACACAAACAAAATGATCGGAAGACAAACAATGATATCTCTAATGCAACTAATGAAAAAAAAAACTTTTTCATTCCAATCACTAATTACTAGCAGGGAAAATTTTAAGAACCCCCCTAAATTTATATATATAATAAATGGGCGAATCCCCATGATACATAGGAAAAATGGAAGGTGATTTTATTAATAATATAATATGTATATATAATTTTTTGGCGAATCTCTCACGAGATTATATTATCTTGTAAAATCATGGCGAATCACCAGTACAAATGACGAATCACTACTACAAAAAGGTGAATCGTTGTCTAGTGGAGTTCGGGATGTTGGTTCCAATGAAGATATAGTAGTTGAACTAGAAGAAACTTGAAGAATATTCCAGAAGATTCTTTTTTTCTGACTGGGCTTCCATGTCAACGACCTGTCACCAACCTGCAATTTTTTTAGCTATTTTAGAAAGTGAACAACATGCCATAACTTACTCATACAAACTCGAATTTTGATGAAACGAGTTGCATTGGAATCTTGGTGACGAGCTCTACCTTGTCGTCCTGGTCTGAAATATTTTTGAGCACTTTGAATTTTTAGCTAAAATACTGATCCCTAATTAGTCCTTCAATTGATTAAATAATTAATTGAAAGAGGGGAAAATAATTAATTGAAGACCAAAATGGTATTAAGTCACTTAGATGGAGTCAAAAAATAATTTCTAGAATAATATTAAAATAATCAAAATAAGATGCTTATAGAGATTAGGAGATCTATCTATGGAGTCTTTATAAGGAAGAGGAGGAGATCATTTGGGACATCTGGGACTTGAGTATTTGTCTTGTTGAGAGTTGGAGGACAAAGTTCTCTACTTCAGTAGCCCCAGTACAAAAACCCCAAGGTGATTCAATGAGTAGATGTGAACCTAGCTCTCTCCCTTGGT
The DNA here is from genome assembly GCA_034641835.2 of Pinus albicaulis. Lineage (NCBI taxonomy): Eukaryota > Viridiplantae > Streptophyta > Pinopsida > Pinales > Pinaceae > Pinus > Pinus albicaulis. Next base: position 599,093,797 of record CM076569.1, on the reverse strand, counting down.
GAATCCACTCAGGATTCACATGCTGCAGCATATTGATTAGTCAGTTTAGTTTTGGAGGCCCAATGTAGTATTGGAGTAGGTTTCTTTTGGTGGCCATTCTCTCGGCCATTACGAATTTTATATGTACTCCTTTTATATTAATAAAATAACGTTGAGTTTCACTGCATGTGCACTTTTTTGAATTTTTAGTTGCAGTTCATATTCCCTATTGCATGTTAATGTTATGGTACAATTTGTGAATTTTGTTTAGTGAGTTGACAACAAATTTTTTATATGCAATTTCCTGCAAATTTTACATATGGGATATTACAATCCACTTCCCTACCAACAATTTTAAGCACCCATTTTGCCTCAAAACTAGTTGGACCCACCCGTTCCAATAACGTTGATGCCTACAATCATGCAACACTTTCATCATTATCAAGCAACAGACAACCTGAAAGGGAATCTTACTAGAGCATGAAACCAGAGAAACAATAGTGTCGAAAGTCTTTTGATTATTGCACTCAATGGGGGAAAATGGTGCAAAAAGAACAATATTCCAAAAATTCATCGAGCACGAGCAAATAAAAAAAGCAACAATATGTCTATGTTTAGAGACCTTTATACATTGGCACTGATCACACCACACCATAAGCACTCATGTTGCATGCATAAACAACATAACCTCCTCCTTGTACACCTCTTTTGATCTGAGATGCCACCAATTTCAATAACTGCAATCTCCATTAATATGGATTTGAACCAAAGTTTCACATAGAAAATCACAAAATCAGAAAGCATTAAAGTTTACTCTAATACCATATCAGAAAACACCATCACATATTATACATCATATAAACAATGGACATTGAATACACAATAGAAAAAAAAAAAAGGAACAAATCCCACCCTTGGTGAAACCCAAAACACTTCCCTACCTATTTCCAATATGCATGCGTACAAGGAAAAGCAGACTTGTGGCAACCAGCCTTGGTAGTATAAGGGCAAGCCAACACTTCACTTTATAAGGTAAGGCGATGGCTTAATTGGTTACTACACCATGATAAGGCTCTAACTTATCTTATATCTAATAATTTGTTCTACTCTAAACAACAATAAATTCATTACATGATTTCACCATGTACAATCTAGGTGATTACAATGGGTATTAAGAGCTCTATAAATAACAATCAAGATAACTATACATTATTTATCAACTACTAGGTCACCTAACCAATATAATAATAAGGTGTGACTAATCCACCTTCTAACCACCACAATAATGACAGGCTAATAAGACAATTAATGTTCGTATAGTTGTTAATTTCGTTTATTTCAAGTGATTGAGAAGAATGATTGTTGATCGTTATCTTCCACGTGAAAGTACTATTCCTGTAAGTGGCATGATGAGCTCATAATGAGTATATTGTTGTAATGGCTTCAAACCTTACAATGGGGATTAAGAGCTTTATAAATAAAAATCAAGCTAACTATACATTATTTATCAACTACTAAGTCACCTAACCAATATAATAATAAGGTGTGACTAATCCACCTTCTAACCACCACAATAATGACAGGCTAAGAAGACAATTAATGTTCGTATAGTTGTTAATTGGGTTTATCTCAAGTGATTGAGAAGAATGATCGTTGATCGTTATCTTCCACATGAAAGTACTATTCCTGCAAATGACATGATGAGCTCATAATGAATATATTGTTGTAATGGCTTCAAACCTTATTGTTGAATACCCTTGATTTCTAAAAAATATCTTACCCTTTCTGATTCCTAAAGAATATCTTACCCTTTTCTATGAACTCAAGCATGGGCTGCTTTAATTAATGGAAAAATTAATGTACCCTTTTCTATTGACTCAAGCATGTGATGCTTTAATTAATGGAAAGAAATTAATATCCACATAATCAAAGATTAAATAACATATTCCAAACAAGTCGTCAAGTAATATGGATGTTGCACTTCATCAGATACAAAATCTCTCATATTCTACCTATATAAGACAATTAACAGAAAAAACCCGTCTCTACAAGCCTATTTAAAGCTAATGTTCACGCTTTATCCTTTATCTTTTATGGGATAACTAGCCTAATATAAATCTATGTTAGCTAACATAAATAACAGTGAAGAAATTAAAACTATCATAACACTCTATCCTAACATAAAAGCCATTAACTAACAGAAAAAATACACAACTATCCAAAATTCCAATGACCCGCACAAAGTACCAATAACTAACAAGGAAGTGGGTTATCTTAGAGATCATAACATTTGTCAAGCTATCTCTTAGGTAATAAATCATATATTGACAAAAGGCCATCAATTTCAAATATATGAGAAAGGCAGTAAGCGCTATAAAGGACAAACGCAGAACAACACACTACTCAACATGCATAGTTTACATCTAGAGTAGAAACACAGAATAAATAAGTATAACCAAATTTTCCAATATGAAACTCACATGCAAATATTAATAGCTAATGTTCCACTTCATCTTCTTTGACTTTTGAATTTGGGTTAACTAAATTAACCTAAAGCTTCATTAAGTAACAGACAAAAATACAGCATGAAACTCTATCTTAACATAAAATACGTTAACTAACAGAAAATATATAAAGTATCAAAATTTCCAATGACTGAAACTCTATCTTAACATAAAATAGTAAATACATTAACTAACAGAGAATATACAAATAAGTATAAAAATTCCAATGACTCAACTAAAGTAAAAAGTTCCAGTAACTAACACTGAATTGGGTTATCTTAGAGATCATTATATGCATGCACATCAGTAATAAATCATATATTGCCAAGGCCACAATTTCAATGACAGTGGAAAGACAACTAGCTCTACAAAGGACAGACACAGAACATCACACTCGTCAACCAGTATAATTTACATCTGGAGTAGAAATATTGAATAAATATCCCAAAATTGTCAATTATCAAACTCATACGAATAATTACACTATTAACTAATAAAGTAGCTTTTAGTTGTTCGTAGACACGTAACAGCACACTGATTAGCAGGGATAATTTACATTTCAAGCAAAGTGATCGAAAGTTAAACATGAAGTGTATACCAGCAGAGTTAGATCTCAAACTCATGTTGACTAATAATGTTGTTCAGTAGTTCATTTCCATTCAAATGTGGTGACTGTGCCTCACCTTTCGAATAGATGGATCTCCAAAATAACGGGAAAATTCTGACAAGACATCTTCACCACCATCCAGAACGTCTACCCATACACAGGACTTCCCATTGCCAAAATCATCTTGAGATCCACAAGATATACTGAAACAAATGATCTTCCCATGACCAACTGGGCTCTCTTTCTTGATATTAATGTCTGCAACCTGCATTGAGCATCACAACAGTTTGCATGGCTATTAGACAGGAACACCCAAAAAAGCTAATTCAATGTGATTTTCATTAAAGCACTTGCAATGTTGAGGGTACAGTAAATATTGGGAAAAAAACTACTCAGCACATGCCTAAGACAAAATGCAAAGGCAGGTTGAAAACACTGAGACCATAAGTTTCTAGAGGTCATGTCAAATGGGGGCATTGAGAAAACTGGCTATGGAAGAGAGGACAAGAAAATGATAGCTTGAATAATTTAAAATTTGTTCAAGTCTTTAGCAGCCATTTGCATCCCGTTACCCCTTCAAGCACAAAATAAAAAAACTGGTTTTCTTTGAGCTAAGCTGGAATAAATGAAAACTAGTCTCAGTTCAGAAAAATCTAAATTGTAGGTCACAAAAATCAATAGACTTGCAGTTGACATCAATTGTTTAAAAATGGGGTCCATCCACCCAACTGCCTACTATGCCAATAAATATTGAATTCATTTGCATCAATGTTCATAGACATGCATTAAACTACCTTTATAAAGGTAATGGGGAAGTTTCTTCCCTAGATAATGGACAATAGTCCTGGTCCACTAATAAAATCAGAAGTTTATGGAAGAGGTAAAACTACCAAAAAAATCGAGAGAAGTTCAAGAACTAAACAATTTCATTCAAGTTCATAGATGAAAAAGAATATAATCATACAAACAGACCACAATCCTGCTTCATATGAGAAAAACAAATTAAACAGTACAAGGCAAAGGATCAATGAAACAGCCGGAATAGTAGTACTTATAACTCTTGATCTCCTTCTTTGTCCTGGTTCGAAATGTCGACAGTAAATATCTACTTAATACGATGGATCCAAGAAAAAACATTATTAAAAAATAAAAATCAATCAAAAAACTCTTGACCTTTTAAAACAAGAACAAAACAGAAATGGTAGGAAACTGAACCAACCTCTGTATCACATGCATGAATAAGATTTTTCTACTCTCCCATCAGCTTCCCTGCAACCATCTTTGCAGTCTCCACTCTCCACATCCTCAACAATGAAAATCTTTTTGTATAAATGAATAAGTTTCTCCGAAACATTGTTGCTATCACTGTCTGTAACACCAGTTCAACCTTCATTAATTGCAGAATCTTGACCATTGTCCAGCCCAATATGCTCACCCTTAGTTACAAAAATTTCAATGTTTTTCTGCTCTATCCTGCAGCTGCCTCCGTCCTCCATTTGTAAAGGCCTCCCTTTCTTGTCTTCCTGATTCAATGGGGTTTCCTCGAGATTCCTTTGTACAAACTTGTTACCAGAAACTCCATCTGCGTTAGTCATATGAGACATATGGCCTGTTGTTTTTGTGATTCCTGAATGAAAACCAACCTTTTCTAAAGATGTCACCGGCTTGATTAAAGGATTCTTGGGTGAATAAATATTTCGATTTTCTAGATGCTGTAGTCCTTGATTTTGTGCTGAAGTGGTTTTATTCGGATTGGATAAACTAACTTGTTTGCCTCCTGTTTCTGTGGCTATAGGGCCCTGAACAAGAACATTTTCTTCAACGGACACACAATCTAGTTTTTGTATAAGAGCCCCACAGTCTAATGCAGGTGAAGTAAGCATTAGCATATTGTCTCTACCTTGATTACTCATTGATAAAACCTCTTCTGTTCTAGAAGAAGGGTTTGTATCTAATGTCATAGGCTGGGTATCAGTTCCTACACTGCACATACTACCTTCTGCATGGCTTCTCATAGCATTTATTCTCTCAATTTGTTTCCGCCAAGCTTTGCTGTCCGACTTCATTGCTAGAGCTTTTTTGGAGGCAATATTAAGACCTTGAGGAGTGTAACGTGCATATGTACCTAATGTCATAGGCTGGCTATCAGTTCGTACACTACCCACACTGCCTTCTGCATAACTTCTCATAGCGTTAATTCTCTCTGTTTCTTTCTGCCAAGCTTCTCTGTCCAACTTCATTGCTAGAGCTTTCTTTTGGGCAATAGTAAGACCTTGAAGAGGATAAAATGTAATGATATATATTGACTTGTAGTTTTTCTATCTAATGCCATAAGATGGCTATCAGTTCATACACTGCCCGTATTGCCTTGTACATGACTTCTCATAGCGTTTATTTTCTCTGTTTCTCTCTGCATATTGATTTTGGTCTTGCCTCAACTGTGTTTGGTTTCTGGAAGTTTGCAGATTTTCCCGGCGATAGCTATATTGCCCCTTTTGAGAGGTACCACAATGGTAATAAGGCGGGACGCTATTCAAAGCACTTGATGGAGACCAGTATCTTTTATTATGATTTGGACTTGATTCCCTCAGTTTCAAGCTACTAGACCTCATTCTCACTACATTGTTAATATCATCTAAACCCTTGTCAAAGTCACGGGTTCTATGCAGACAAATATCTCTATCTTCTGGCGTATATGCATTATGGCCTCTATATTGGTCGGATATGGGTCTAGTTAGCTGGCAATCGGCTTGAGAACCCCTATACACTGCAAAGTTTTCTCTAGCATTGGAAGAATCTCGGTCATGGCCAGACAATGAATGATGGTTGGAAGACACAGACCGTTTTATGGCTCTAGAATCACCTAACGATTTTGAACTAAGCTTTGAGCTATTTCCTCGGTGATTGCCTAAATGTGACTCCCCTGAGCTGTTGTGCCTCCGTGAATGTGACACTCCTAAGCTCAATTGCCTGAATCGAATTTGTAGATAACTATGAGAGAGGCATCTAAGGCAAAGTTATAACTAAAACATAAATTAATACAGGAGACTGGAATAGTTTTTTATATTAAGTCAACAGCATTTCCATCAACAATACACCAAGAATCACAAGTCGAGTTGTTTTTAGTTTTTTTTGTTGATTCTTCTAATCAAATTTATTTAAAATTTGGTAAGAATTCATTGATTGAAATCAAGTAATTCTACACAATGAAATGCGAGTGCTGAATCATATATACAGTAAAAAAAAACTAATTTAAATCACACAAATCAAAATCAAAATTTCACCTGAAGCTCCAAAAAAATCTCACTAAGCATAAACACAATTCCTTTCAAAAAAATCTCACTAAACATAAACACAATTCCTTTAAAATATAGTATGGCAATATATATTTAAAAAGCATTCATAATGTACTCAAATGTATCACAGTAAAAGAAGATTTAACAAACTGGTATGTGAAAATCCTTTTTTTTCATTCAGTGTAATTGAGGAAGGATACAAGCTTAAGAAAACTGAAAACTTTACATATCATTAACCTTTTACAGGACAAGCTCCCTTCATTGGTTGGGCATCATCTCCTATAATTTCAAGCCATGCACCTACTTCTTGAATTGTGGGTCTTTTAAATTGGTTTTGATTAGTACACATGCAAGCAACATCAGGCACATAACCATTTGATCCTCATATCCTTTGCCCTGGATCAAACGATCAAAGACCTCCTCCTGCTTACCTTCAGACCTCATTTGCTGCACCCATGACACCAAATCACTGCTTATTATTGACTTGGAGACTTCAACTGGCCGCCTTCTAGTGAGCAGCTCCAAAATAACAACCCCCAAACTGTAGACATCACCTTTGAGAGTAGCTACCCATGCTTGTCCATACTCAGGGGGAATGTATCCCAGAGTGCCTACTAATTTTGTGGTCACATGTGTATCAAATGGAAAAATCAACCTTGAAAGGCCAAAAATGCGCAACATAAGCTTCAAATTGCTCATTTAGAGAATATTACTAGACTTAATATCTCGATGTACAATGTGGATACATATACCCTATGCAAATATGCCAACCCCACTCGCTCCTTGAGCTATTCTTAGTCGAGTAGGCCAGTCCAACATTGGGATTCCATCATGCCTTTCATGCAACCAATAATCCAAACTCCCATTTTCCATGTAGGAGTAAATAAGAAACCTGCAATTGCCAATTTTGCAATACCCTTGCAACGATACAAGATTCTTATGTTGAGCTCTTGACAAAGCTTCCACTTCTGCTGTGAATTCACGCTCCATCTGACCACAATCTCCTGTTAATCTTTTGATAGCTACTTTTGTACCATTCCCCAAGGTGGCTTTATATACCAATCCAAATCCTCCACATCCATTGATGTTGGCCTGATCAAAATTATTGGTGGCTTTCAGGATATAAAGTAAAAAAAAACTAATTTAAATCACACAAATCAAAATCAAAATTTCACCTGAAGCTCCAAAAAAATCTCACTAAGCATAAACACAATTCCTTTCAAAAAAATCTCACTAAACATAAACACAATTCATTTAAAATATAGTATGGCAATATATATTTCAAAAGCATTCATAATGTACTCAAATGTATCACAGTAAAAGAAGATTTAACAAACTGGTATGTGAAAATCCTTTTTTTTCATTCAGTGTAATTGAGGAAGGATACAAACTTAAGAAAACTGAAAACTTTACATATCATTAACCTTTTACAGGACAAGCTCCCTTCATTGGTTGGGCATCATCTCCTATAATTTCAAGCCATGCAACTACTTCTTGTATTGTGGGTCTTTTAAATTGGTTTTGATTAGTACACATGCAAGCAACATCAAGTACCTGCAACATTTGATCCTCATATCCTTTGCCCTGGATCAAAGGATCAAAGACCTCCTCCTGCTTACCTTCGGACCTCATTTGCTGCACCCATGTCACCAAATCACTTCTTATTATTGACTTGGAGACTTCAACTGGGCGCCTTCTAGTGAGCAGCTCCAAAATAGCAACCCCCAAACTGTAGACATCACCTCTGAGAGTAGCTACCCATGCTTGTCCATACTCAGGGGGAATGTATCCCAGAGTGCCTACTAATTCTGTGGTCACATGTGTATCAAATGGCAAAATCAACCTTGAAAGGCCAAAATCTGCAACATAAGCTTCAAATTGCTCATCTAAGAGAATATTACTAGACTTAATATCTCGATGTACAATGTGAGGATCACATACCCTATGCAAATATGCCAACCCCCTGCTTGCTCCTTGAGATATTCTTAGTCGAGTAGGCCAGTCCAACATTGGGCTTCCATCATGCCTTTCATGCAACCAATAATCCAAACTCCCATTTTCCATGTAGGAGTAAATAAGCAACCTGCAATTGCCAATTCTGCAATACCCTTGCAACGATACAAGATTCTTATGTTGAGCTCTTGACAAAGCTTCCACTTCTGCTGTGAATTCACGCTCCATCTGACCACAATCTCCTGTTAATTTTTTGATAGCTACTTTTGTACCATTCCCCAAGGTGGCTTTATATACCAATCCAAATCCTCCACATCCAATGATGTTGGCCTGATCAAAATTATTGGTGGCTTTCAGGATATATAGTAAAAAAAAACTAATTTAAATCACACAAATCAAAATCAAAATTTCACCTGAAGCTCCAAAAAAATCTCACTAAGCATAAACACAATTCCTTTCAAAAAAATCTCACTAAACATAAACACAATTCCTTTAAAATATAGTATGGAAATATATATTTCAAAAGCATTCATAATGTACTCAAATGTATCACAGTAAAAGAAGATTTAACAAACTGGTATGTGAAAATCCTTTTTTTTCATTCAGTGTAATTGAGGAAGGATACAAGCTTAAGAAAACTGAAAAATTTACATATCATTAACCTTTTACAGGACAAGCTCCCTTCATTGGTTGAGCATCATCTCCTATAATTTCAAGCCATGCAACTACTTCTTGAATTGTGGGTCTTTTAAATTGGTTTTGATTAGTACACATGCAAGCAACATCAAGTACCTGCAACATTTGATCCTCATATCCTTTGCCCTGGATCAAAGGATCAAAGACCTCCTCCTGCTTACCTTCGGACCTCATTTTCTGCACCCATGTCACCAAATCACTGCTTATTATTTACTTGGAGACTTCAACTGGCCGCCTTCTAGTGAGCAGCTCCAAAATAACAACCCCCAAACTGTAGACATCACCTCTGAGAGTAGCTACCCATGCTTGTCCATACTCAGGGGGAATGTATCCCAGAGTGCCTACTAATTCTGTGGTCACATGTGTATCAAATGGAAAAATCAACCTTGAAAGGCCAAAATCTGCAATATAAGCTTCAAATTGCTCATCTAAGAGAATATTACAATGTGAGGATCACATACCCTATGCAAATATGCCAACCCCCTTCTTGCTCCTTGAGCTATTCTTAGTCGAGTAGGCCAGTCCAACATTGGGCTTCCATCATGCCTTTCATGCAACCAATAATCCAAACTCCCATTTTCCATGTAGGAGTAAATAAGCAACCTGCAATTGCCAATTTTGCAATACCCTTGCAACGATACAAGATTCTTATGTTGAGCTCTTGACAAAGCTTCCACTTCTACTGTGAATTCACGCTCCATTTTACCACAATCTTCTGTTAATATTTTGATAGCTAATTTTGTACCATTCCCCAAGGTGGCTTTATATACCAATCCAAATCCTCTACATCCAGTGATGTTGGCCTGATCAAAATTATTGGTGGCTTTCAGGATATACAGTAAAAAAACACTAATTTAAATCACACAAATCAAAATCAAAATTTCACCTGAAGCTCCAAAAAAATCTCACTAAGCATAAACACAATTCCTTTCAAAAAAATCTCAATAAACATAAACACAATTCCTTTAAAATATAGTATGGCAATATATATTTCAAAAGCATTCATAATGTACTCAAATGTATCACAGTAAAAGAAGATTTAACAAATTGGTATGTGAAAATCCTTTCTTTTTCATTCAGTGTAATTGAGGAAGGATACAAGCTTAAGAAAACTGAAAACTTTACATATCATTAACCTTTTACAGGACAAGCTCCCTTCATTGGTTGGGCATCATCTCCTATAATTTCAAGCCATGAAACTACTTCTTGAATTGTGGGTCTTTTAAATTGGTTTTGATTAGTTCACATGCAAGCAACATCAAGTACCTGCAACATTTGATCCTCATATCCTTTGCCCTGGATCAAAGGATCAAAGACCTCCTCCTGCTTACCTTCAGACCTCATTTGCTGCACCCATGTCACCAAATCACGGCTTATTATTGACTTGGAGACTTCAACTGGCCGCCTTCTAGTGAGCAGCTCCAAAATAACAACCCCCAAACTGTAGACATCACCTCTGAGAGTAGCTACCCATGCTTATCCATACTCAGGGGGAATGTATCCCAGAGTGCCTACTAATTCTGTGGTCACATGTGTATCAAATGGAAAAATCAACCTTGAAAGGCCAAAATCTGCAACATAAGCTTCAAATTGCTCATCTAAGAGAATATTACTAGACTTAATATCTCGATGTACAATGTCAGGATCACACACCCTATGCAAATATGCCAACGCCCTGCTTGCTCCTTGAGCTATTCTTAGTCGAGTAGGCCAGTCCAACATTGGGCTTCCATCATGCCTTTCATGCAACCAATAATCCAAACTCCCATTTTCCATGTAGGAGTAAATAAGCAACCTACAATTGCCAATTCTGCAATACCCTTGCAACGATACAAGATTCTTATGTTGAGCTCTTGACAAAGCTTCCACTTTTATTGTGAATTCACGCTCCATTTGACCACAATCTCCTGTTAATCTTTTAATAGCTACTTTTGTACCATTCCCCAAGGTGGCTTTATATACCAATCCAAATCCTCCACATCCAATGATGTTGGCCTGATCAAAATTATTGGTGGCTTTCAGGATATCAGCCACAGTCAGGTCCTTGATATCATGATTTTGGAATAGAAGCACCAAGGAAGATCCTAAAGCATCAGAGATTCTATGAGACATGCTGCACTGTATCTCATTTACATCTGCCTCAGTTTTAATGGGTTTTCTTGATAGGCTCCACAGCAATGCACCTAGCAAAAGAGCAATACCAACTCCAACACTAACTGCTATACCTAAGATGCCATTCCTGTTCAATCTCCGAGTCTTGACTTCGAAACCCATGTAATCATAACCTGGCTTTAAAATATTGGCATTGCAGGGAGAAAGAGGCGGTCCATATAGACCAGGGTTGCCTTCAAAACTAGATTTTGGAAAAGTATCGAACTGCTTTCCTGAAGGAATAAGTCCTTCCAAATGGTTATTGGATACATTGAATTTTGACAAAAATGTGAGTTCCTGAAGAGATGTGGGTATTCTTCTAGTCATACTATTGTCTGAGAGATCTAAACTCTCCAAGTTTGTCAAATGAGAGAGCTCATCTGGTATGTTCCTTGTTAAACTGTTGCTCCTTAATTCCAAAATGTGAAGCATTTTCATGCACCCGAATTCTGGCCATATACTTCCATTGAGTTTATTGTTGCTTAAGTATATCGCAGGAGGAAACTTGGACAGCTTCTTGTACTGCAGTCCAGATGCATTTTCATTGTGCTTAACAATTAGTGGCAATTCAAAGGAAGTTTGATCCATATCAGTGTAATTTTTCTTAGATATTAGGCTAGGCAGCTTTGTGAGTTCAAGGGGAATCGATCCAGAGAAGGAATTGTTTGCAATATCCAAGTAAAAAAGAGACTGGAAACTGCCAATCCAATGTGGAATGCTTCTAGTGAGGTTATTCCAGGAAAGGTCCAATACCTGCAACTTTGAACAATTCCTCAACCAGCTGGGAAACTTCCCTGAAAGAGCACAATTTCCAAGGGCAAGAATCTGAAGCCCTTCAAAGCCCATGATGCCTTGCGGAATGGACTCCTGATGGAAGTTCTTAAACAGAATCAAAATGCTGAGGTTCCTGAAGTCCTGAAAAACATGAAGGGCTCTTGTAATATTTCTCAGGTTATTGTTTGAGATGGAGAAAAAGGTGAGAGACTTAAGAGATGTCATGCTCTCTGGGATTTGACCTTCAAGTTTGTTTCTTGACAAGCTTAATGACTTGATCTTTATGCAGGTCGATAAAGTAGGTGGAAGCTGACCGGAGAACTGATTGGAAGCAACATCAAGTGAAATCAAGTCAGGAAATCTTCTGAAATCAAGATGGATCTCTCCACTCAGAGAATTGTTCCTCAGGTTGATGACTTGCAATTTGTTACACTGAGATAAAGATGTTGGCAGGCCTCCACTGAACTGATTGCTATAGAGAACGAGTTGTTCCAACTTCTCAAGCTTTCCAAGCTGCTTGGGAATATTTCCTGTGAAATTGTTGCCATAGAGAGACAAAATGGTGAGATTTGATAGGTACCCAATATCAGAATTCAGAGCCCCAGAAAGCCTGTTGACGGGTGCAGAGAACTTTATCAAATATGATATATTATATAGATCCTTCGGGAGAATTCCCACGAGGTTGTTGAAGCCCACTTCGAACTCCTCAAGTACCTTACATTCTTGCAGCCCTTCATCAAGGCGTCCCTCAAATCTATTCATTGAGAAATCAAGGATCTTGATTGAGCTAAAATTCCTGCAAATAACTGTTGGAATTGGACCAGTGAAAGAATTGTTACTAACATTAAGGGCAATCAGATTTGAAAGAAAGCCGAGGTGGGGAAGCCTATCTGAAAAGGAATTGCTTGAAACGTTGATGGATTGAATCTCCAAGTCTCTGCTATATACGAACTATGGGAGGCCCTAACGGAGTCCGGACCAGAGAGAGTCGGCCAGGCCCTAACGGACCATGATGGGATTCCGACTATTTTTTTCCGACTCAGCCAGCAAGAACTTAGAAGATAGATGTGCACAAAGCCCAGGCACCTCTCTGAACCACTGAAAAAATGGGGCGAATGCCATGGAAATCTGGAAAATCGATTGAAAAAATGGGGCGAATGCCATAGAAATCTGGAAAATCGGGGGCGAATTTCATGTTTCTAGTTTTGTGCGCCTTTTTTTGGTGGGCTAATATTAAATAATTAATTATTTTTAAAATATTTTTTGGGCTAACTTTATTAAACTATAAAAATTGAGTTTTATATAAAAAATTCGCCCTAATAAAATATAAAATCCCTTAAAATTCGCCTTTGGGCTAAAATTCGCCCCTAAAATTTTCCCTGATTACTAGTAAAATCGAAAAATTTCAATTTGCACTAATCAACCAAAAGCAAAAGAGATTTTTTTTTATAAATTTCAATTTTTGATAGCTAGATACACTGAACAAACTGAAAATAAACGGAACAACTTGAGAAACGATATTGAGAGAGAAAAACGAACAAATTTCACTCAATGACACAAACAATCAGATCTCAAATCGACCAAAGTCTCTCAAAACCAAGAAAAAGACTCAAAGGCTCCAATGCACCGTGTGATCTAGGCCCAAAGCAGGACCAAACGAAATTCGAATGAAGAAACAAGCAATCACCCAAAAATTGCAATAAAACAGTGAACAACTACTAAGAGGGTGCGGAGGAGCAATCAGAGAGTCGACTGGACAAACGAAACACCAAAACTCCCAAGGAGGGCTCGATACACAAAGCCACTAGATGCCCTAGGGCTTAAAACGTGAAATCGATAGATAAAATCAAACAACCAAAGGACGAAGGCAAATTCCCAGTCAAACAGGACTCCAACACACTCAGGTAGTCGAAAAATCAAGAAGAAAAGCACTGACCAGACCCAGAGAGCTCAAAACTGAGCAAACTCAAAAACCCTACAGGAGTGGCGCGACTGTAAGGCTGCAACTGGCGCCAGAAAGCAATTGGCGCGGGCTAAACAAAAGCAACATGCGCCAATTGGCGCGACTGTCGGGCTAAAAAGCGCGCCAGTCGAGTTTCTCAGCCAAAATTAAAAAAGAACTACTCCAGAAGCAGATCAATGTAAACTAAGCAAACCAAGAAGCAAAAAATAGCAAAAGAACCCAGCCCAGAAGGCTAACCAAGCAAGGAAAATCATAAAACAATCAAACGAGACAATCCAAACGAGACAGTGAAATCTAGACGATCCCCAGCGGAGTCGCCAAATTGTTGAGGAGGTAAATCCCCTCTGCGGACAGAGGCGATCCCTACTAGCCCAGCAGGGGTCTAGCAACAATCATCAAATGTTACAGTGCAAGTTCCTAGTTACGAATAAAAGACCAAGGATGGAGGCCTACCTGGAATCCAATGCTATGATCCGTAGAAGAGAGCGTTCCCATTCCTCAGCCTCGGCAGATCATGATCCTCCCACGATCTCCGCAGATGGACACCTGCACATGCAAGAAACAACGCGAATACAAGCATAAAATCCAGAATACGCTACTATATATCAGTCAGAAAGGATATAACTCGTTATTAACATAAGTGAAAATAGAGTGGAACCATAACTATAATCATTCATTAAATAACAATCGAAAGAGAATACAACCAATGTTCTGACGTCGTGGTCTCCTTCGGATGGGTCTCTAGCCGTTCACGTCTCGCAAAGCTCGCCAAGGAAAGGGCAAACCTCTCTAGAGTCTCTCGACGATAGTCTCCTTACTTGAGTCGGCCTTAAAGGAAGAAAGAGGGCTCTTACAGCACCAAGGCTCTTGGGAATTTGGAGATTCAAAGCTTAGGCACTTCAAGACTAGCTTGCCATGGAATTGAGCAGGCTTTTATAGATGGGGAAGGAGGGAGTTGGGATCCCTATTATTGTGGGATTGGCCCTATCAACAAGGAAGGTTCTATGGGAGGTGGCAAACCACTTCCCTTCCATGGAACTCCCGCAGCCAAACCTCCCAACTCAAGATAGGCAATGGTTTCTGAGTTTGTTAAAACACAACTTCCGCCATCTTTATTTAAAAAAAACTCCTTAAATTGGCTGGCGCGACTACTGCTCTAGGACAGAGCGCCAGTTGGAGTGGCCTCTTTGTAGGATTTTCGTCATTGGCGCGAGTGATGAACTGTCTGCCCGCGCCAACGCAAAAGGAGATGTTTTCATGATTTTTTGCAAGGAGATGTCTTTAGGGCAATTGAAGCTCATGTCTAGAGGAATGCATTGATGATGATTTCAAGGCATGACAATGTTCACAGGTCACAAAATGGGTCCTCCATTGTGCGGGACGGGGAATGGTAGGGACGGTGACAAATTACTGTGTAACAATTAGCCACCAATCTCCAGCTTGCATTTTGAAAAATAGTGGGCAAATTTTATTTTCCAAATTTTACAGCCAATATGCCTCATCGACGGCAAAATGTACAGGTATTTTTCTAGTTTTTCTATAATTGAGCCTTTTAGCGGATTAGAAATTGAAATAAACTTAAAAATAACCATTAAAAAAACAAAAACAAAAAATTTGTCGCGCGGTGCGCTCGAGCTATTCGGCTTGCACCGGATAGTGGTGCTACCTGTAAAATTTACAGGCAGCATCGCTACCGGTGCTAACGATAACCGCATCGTTTCCAGGGTGGTGCCAGAAGGCGCCCTGAATAATTTTAAACTAAAAATAAAAAATAAAAAAGGCGGTGTGCTCATTTATCCAGGCGCACCGTTGACCCCGACAATCACAGTGCGGTGCGTTGACTACATTTTTCGCCCCGGTTTATGTCAGCACACCGCATTTTGCATTCGGAGAGGGTCAACGGTGCGGCCGGGTAAAATACCACACCGTCAACTATGTCATTGTCATGAAGTCGGTGCGCTGACACGACTATACGCACCGGGGCGTATATTTCAGTCAGTGCACCGCTATTCTGAATTATATATAGTCCACGGTGCTTGAAAAATAGACATCTACACTGAATCCAGTGCGGTCTGTTTCATTAGGGGCCCCGAGGATGGTGCGCTAAAATATTAGGATGCACTGGCATTGGTGCATGACTGTTTTTATGGAGCATCGACTTGTATGTTTGTTTTTTTTTTCAAAAAAAATTATATATGTATATTTATAAATACATTTATGTTTTAATACAAAAAATTTATTTAATATGGCAATGATTCAGAGAGAACAGGAGCAACAGCAACAAAAACAAGCAGAACAATATGACATGATTCACCAATGGGAGGCGAGAGAGAGGGAGAGAGATGGATGTCCTCGCCCTATTACTGCAGATACCCAGGAGATCTTTATGCAGATAGGCCTCCTCAAGTTCTATCAGGAGGCTATTTCCGGCCTAAAGGCCCGTAGTGTGCTTTTCAGACATCTTATCGGCAGGTGGAATGCCCGCCGACAGGCTTTTCAGGTTGGTCCTGACCAGTGGTACACACCCACTGAGGAGGACATTTATTTTATTACAGGACTATCGAGGAGAGGGGTGGATTTTCCCTCATTCCCAGACGTGCCAGCTGGTTGTGTAGCAGGGAGTCAATTAGTTTACTCCCAGAGATACATTGGAGCACATGTACTGTCTCCTTCAGAGTTTCAGGTACCTGGAGGTCAGTTATGTATAGGTGCTTTTGGTAGACAGGACGTGCAGTGCCTCTCTATTATCGATTCGATCATTTCACACAACACCAGTGACGGGCAACGCATTAGTTGCTCACTTTATATTACGTTGATTCTTTAGTACAACAGCCACGACTTGTCAGTTGGTCTGCCATTTTTTTGCGACAATTTTGTAAGGCCTTAGATAGATGTCGTGCTCATGCACAAGGGAGGGTCAACTTCCCTTTTGCTTCAGAGTTGTTTTGTTTATTTTTTGAGAGGTTTTCAGAGATGAGACCTAGTTTTGTTCGACAGCCTCATAGGCCGATGTTCAAGGCCCGGATGCGCATGTGGGGGCAGATGATGCCCAAGAGGGGAGACACTATGTTTCCAGCGAGGATATCACATGATTCGCTAGACTTACTAGCTAGTGTTGGCGGGCTGCATCCCTTCATTATGGTCCCATGTCCTTATGCTGGACTAGATTGGCAAGGGTGCGCCAACATCCTCTTCACTCCTGATGAGTCGCCAGATGATAGAGGTAATATTACTATTTTATTTATATTTATTCTAACATGTTCTTTAACTTGTTTTTATTAAATTGTGTAATGAATTTTTCTAATTATTGTTGTGTACTTGTATATATTTTGCAGACATTGGCTCTTTTGATGGCGATGAGATGCCGGATCCACCACATGATCCGGGTGTCGATCCTAATGATTACGATCAGGAGATGGCTGATGAGCCGGAGGATGAGGACGGTGGCGCAGCAGAGAGACGTGCTGATCCTGTGCCTCATGGTGCACCGGTACCGCCTTTTGCTAGGCATGGTCAACCTGAGACCAGATACCGGAAGGAGTTGGGCAGGCAACTCTATGGATTGATTTCAGATGCGGGCATCAGGCCCGCTCATTATAGAGAGATACAGGGCGATGATAGACTGTTACAGATGTGGAGAGGCATGCCGCGTGACATGTATGGCCTGATGCGGCATGTCGTAGGAGCTACGACAACTGTTACGCGATTGAGGAGGATTGTCCATAGCTATAGGCGTAGTCAAGCTACGACATGTGATGGACAGTGCGCCAGCAGCGACTCAGATGCATCTCGTGATCGTTCACCTCGCGGCGCACCTGATGATCAGCATGAGGCTCCACTGGCAGCATCTGACACTAGTCATGATGGATATGAGGCTGGACCATCAGCCACGTCCAGTCAGCAGCCTGCAGCATCCATCATGAGTACTAGTCACGATCATCATGAGCAAGCTGGACCATCGACCGCCGAGGCTGCAGTACTATTGACTGAGCAAGCCTTCACTACTACTGTGCCTCATATTGATCATGTTGTACTACCACCAGTGGATGCATCCATTAGTACTAGTGATCATCATGATCATGAGCAGTCTAGACGACCATCGACTGTCGAGGCTGCACCCAACTTTAATGAGCAGGCCGCATCCACTTGTACTAGTGTTATTGATGTTGTTATACTACCACCAACGCCTGATCCATGACATTTATAAATTACAATTGTATATTTTTAACATTATTCAGTCATATATATATATGGTCCATGCATTTTATGTTCATGTTGCAGTTGCACTTAATTTTCATGTTGATGATCATCATGATGTGGCGCATATTGTTAGTCATGTTAGATATGTTCATTTAATGTTTAGCTTGCAGATAGATGTGTATATGTGATAGGCGCATGAGTTATTTGACATTATATTGAGATGTATATTTGATGTTTGTGTTGTGATGATGTTAATATATAATGTTAATTTGATGTTAATTGAATGTGTTTATTAGTCGAATATGATGTTTGTACGATGGTTATCATGATCCTGATGATGTTTATTAATTAATTTAATATTATTAAATGACCATGATATTTATTAAATATTATGTCGTGAATGTAATTGTAATTTTAATTTTAATTCTATGTAAAATTGTATTTGTATTTGTTCTAATTGTAATTTTAAGAGTAATTGTATGTAAAATATTTATTAATGTAAAATTTTAATTGTAATTGTAATATTTAATTTATTCTGAAATGATTGTAATTGTATATATGAAAAATTGTAAAATTGTAATTGTAATTCTAATTGTATGTAAATTTCACAAATTGTAATTGTAATTTTAATTGAATTGTATGTAAAATATTTGTAAAATTGTAATTGTAATTGTATTTGTAACTGTAATTTTAATTGAATTGTCTGTAAAATATTTGTAAAATTGTAATTGTAATTGTAAATGTAATTATATGTAAAATTATAAATGTAATTGTATGTAAAATTAAAATTGTAATTGTAATTCTACTCGTAATTCATGTATGTGAAATTAATGTAAAATTGTAATTGTAATTTTAATTCTAATTTTAATTAATGTAATTGTATGTAAAATTTTAATTTGTAAAATTTTAATTCTATTAATGTGAAAATTTTAATTGTATTAATGTGAAATGATTTTATTAAAATATTTAAATTTGTAAATTTGCAAATAATTGTAAAATAACAAATCTAGAATAATACGAATTTTTGTAACATAAAGTTTAGAAAATAATGAAAATAAATTCATGTACTTTATAATTATCATTATTTTATTATGATCTTACATATATAAAGTTTAGAAAATAATGAAAATAAATCCATGTACTTTATAATTATCATTATTTTATTATGATCTTACATACAACTAAAAAAAAAAAAAAACTTTAAAAAGTCTGGTGCACTTATCATCCTAACAAGCCCTGGTGCCTCGTATTAATACAACACACCAGTGCGTCACATTTCCGCGCACGAATAAACGCAAATAAAAAAACACAACTCTATTTTGTTTAAGTTTAAAAAAACAACAATTTGAGAACTGGGCGGCAAAATATTTTCGAAAATCTAATTTGATAAAATAATTCTTTAAATACTAAACACTTTTCATTATTTCACTATTTTTGCTAAAAAAATTCAGTCAGATTTTTGCAGGAGACAGACCTGGAGCAAGAGAGCACGAGGGCACTGTGGATGGCGAAATACGTTTGAATAGAAGTATTCAGACAATCAAAAACCAAAACTCTAGTGATTCAAGCCCTTTATCATAGAATTTCAAACCATTTCGTGATTAAATTTTTTTATTTTTTAACTTTTTTTTTTCTGCAGTTTTTAATTTTTTCCTGCAGTTTTATCCATTTTTACCCTGAACCCTTCATTTTTTTTTTGTTTTTTCCCTTTCTTATCCCTGTTTCTGTGATTTCAAAATTAGGGTTTTTCATTTTAGATTGACATCCAACCCATGGGACGACTTGCATAGTCGAATCCCAATCTATTCGGCCATTGCGTGAATTTTGAAAAAATGGATTTTTCTTTATCGGTGCGCCCTACGTACTCCACCGCACCAGTGCTCTGTATTATTACAGCGCACCGCACAAATTCTGTGTCGTAAAAAATTGAAAACATTTTTTTTAAATCCGTGCGCCAAATCTGAAATAGGGCACCAGTGCTCTCTTTAACTAGGAAAACACCGTACGGTGTATTACACCGTTTTTGCGGTGCGTTTATAATACCCCACGCACCGTTAGGTCTATTAAACTGTTTTTGCGGTGCGTTTATAATACCGAACGCACCGTACGGTGTATTACCCTATTTTGTGGTGCGTTGTTAATATATCCACGCACCGGCGACGGTGCAGATTTCATGAAAGGCGCATCGGTGTCTCGAGATTTATTTTCTACCTGAAAAGTTGAGAATTTATTTACAAATATATTAATGAATGATATGCTACAGGTTTCAGATTGATAAAGAAATGACTGACAAGATATCAAGTAATAAAAATACTGTTAACACATCAAGAAAAAAAAAAAGAAAAAAGAAAAAAGAAAAGCAAGTTCTTTGTAAATTCTTTATAAAAAATATTATTTTTGAACTATATGTAACTTTAACTAATTTGTATTGTTTACTGTGTATCATGCAGAGCCACAAAATGACAAAGCTCGATATGATTATTTTTGATCTACGACCAGAAGAGCGTAAAAGTTTAATGGAAAAATTGCAAAAAGATGAATTAGGTGAATGAAACAATACTATCGATCCAATATGAGTTTCTTTTTTTAATTATCATTAATAATATACTTAAAATTATTAGATAACATGTGTCAAACAGTCTACTAATTCACATCTATTTAATGTTCTATAGGGACCAACAACTCAGAAAATGAATGTTGTTCTAAGAAAAGAAAAAAAATAGAACATGCAATGAAAATGAATTGCTCCTTGGTTCATCTAGAGTGGTGTTGGAAGTTAACGAAAGGGGAAAAAAATTTTACAAAAGTTTGAGGGATCTAGTGGAACGAATAAAACAACGTGCTTCAAATGTAATATGTAATCATTGAATTTTTCGATCATTAGGTACAATAAATAAACAATTTAGCATTAAATATTAATTTTCAATCATTTTCTTGTAGAAAAGAAAATAAAATGGAACCCATTCAACACATAAAACAGGACGACAAGGAAGAAAATGGTTGATCTCTAAGTTTGTGAGTAATTGTTACTTCCTTATAACAACTTAACTAGATTTCATTTTTGTATTTTTTAAGTTGTTTTACAAAAATCATCATTGAATGTCTTCAAACAGGTGCTAACATACAAAGAAGAACCATCGGATGAATTGATTGAAATTGGGTTAAATATGGGTTGTAAGTATATGTTGGCATATCAGAATTTAATTGTGGAATTTGTAAACATCTATCGATCTTGTTTTAATTAGCTCCATCTATAATTAATAAAACAAAAACATCTTTTATATTAAATATATGATTTGTTATGGGGTATAAAACTTGCAGGAAACAAAGTATGGAACTGTGCCAACAGATGAAATTTTGAAATATGGCATGGTACATGGTTTTGAAAGAATGTGTATAGTTTATGAGTCAATTGTTGCTATGGTACGTCATTTTTCTTTTCGATTTACATTGATGTATATTATTTAATATTGGAATTTTCATTATTCTCACCAATGTATATACACTGATTTTAGTTTATTTTTATGTTTATAGATGGAAAGTGAAGAAGAAGAAAAAAATCAATGCTGTGAACACAACATTCCTGAAAATAACCCAAGCCATGGAAGTAGCTCTAGCAGTGACAACAGTTCAAGTGAAGAATGATGATCACTATGTAATTTGGATATCAAAGCAAGGTGTTTTATTTTTTGAAATATGTCTCTGAAATTAGACATTTTGTTTAATGTAATGGACATTGTGTCCCAATTGAAATACAAAGGGATACGAATAATTGTCCCATTTTGTATGATAAAGACTGTCTCATAAAATATGTTTTAATTTATTCTATTGCGTTCTCCATTGTCGCTATTGCATTTTCCATTGTCGTTCTCAAATGCACTAATAAAAATTTAATTCATATGAATATTGTTATAAGATTATATATATGTGTCGACTTTTGATGAATAATGAATTTAGAAAAACCACAATAATTCTGATATGATATAACAAATTATTCCAAAAAGCACATTCAAATACATTAATAAAAATGTAATTAATATGAATATTGTTATAAGATGTGTCGACTTTTGATGAATAATGAATTTAAAACAATCACAATAATTGGACTATCAGAGGTGGACATTTCTAAAAAAAAACAAAATGAAAACCGGTGCATTTATGTGTCTATACGCACCGGTGCGTTTATGATTCTATGGCCACCGCACTAATACCGATTCCAGTTATAAATATCAGTGCGTTTGTGTGATACTGTGCATCGGGGCATTTATGTATCTATAAGCACCGGTGCATTTGTAGATGCCATTTGCACTGCACGAATACCGATACCAATTATAAATCTTGGTTTCATTCTATGATACGGAGCACCGATGCCTCATAAAGATACACGCACCGGTGCGCTTATACGACCTATGGGCACCGCTCAAATCCCATGACCAATTAAAACGGCCTCGTGCGTTGTATCACCCACACCAGGCCTGGTGCTATTGTTTTCCTTAACGGCTCGGGGCATTCTCCTTCGACCGCCCCGGTGCGTTGTCTACCAATACGCACCATCGCGATAAAACCTGATAAGAGAACCGATGAAAAAACATCCGTAATAACCTCCAACTGCCCATTTTTTTTTATTTGTGTTGAATTTCCGTTAAAAGCTTTGCCAAAACCTCCGTTACCATAAACGAATGTAGTAGCATATGTTTTTTTGACAATTTTGGCCAATTTTATAACACTAAAAACCTCCTTTATAACCTCCGCTAGAGGGTCTTTTCCTTGTAGTGAGTGACTTCAACCCTTAGCATCTTTAGAACCTCTGCTGGTCTGCTTGAACAGCCAACCTCCTGTGGCTTTGATGATGTTGATGGTATGATTTGAATGATGGATGGACTAGTAGTGGGCATAGAAGCAATTGAATTCATGAATGTTTCCTAGGACATATTGATTTTGGAGAGCTGATGTAAGACTATAACCTTGAACAAAACATGGTGAAACAAACTAGCTTGGTGATCCTTTCCTTTACTTTGTACTTTTTCAGTCATTTTGACCAGACTCTTGAATAGATAATGATGCAAATTGAGTGGCTTGGTGGCAGTGAAATTCATCAATAGCCTTATGTGATATTGGTATAATCTTGAGAATCTCCCTTCACATGTAAAATACTTCATGATCAAATTCATTAAATTTGCATACCTGTCAAGTAAATGCCTGAAGGGAAAGATGTGTTTTAAGAAATGTTATAGTTCTCAATGTCCAAATCCATCCCTGTGAACCAGATTTCTCCATGGTTTGGGATACTTGTTGCTGAGGCTATGGCATATTTTGATAAAGTGAATTCAATCCCTGCTATGTTAGCCTTATCTCTCCTAAAACTGGTGGAAAAAAGGCTTGTAAATTGAGCATGACAACATACTTCTTGAATTCTTTCACAAAACCTTAAACAACTAGTGTCTTCAAAGGATTTATTGGCATAGGGAGAAGCATTGATCTCCTACATATTAGATGTCTCAAATCTGGAATGATGACCTCCCTTATTATAATTTCTCTTCTCAACTTCCATGATGTTTGTTAGCAAAAGAAAACCCCATTATGATGTGAAAGAAAGGGAAGGTGAAATTTAGGAAAATAGGGGATAATGATGCAGTGAGTTTAGGGACAGAGATGAGATGGAATGGAGTTAGGGAAAAATCCCTAAAAAATTGGGGAGATAGGATGGTGAGTTAGCAACACAATGCAGGTGAAATTTTTGGAAATGGGTAAAGGAAAGAGGGAAAAAGGGTTTAAACACGGAGTTAACCTAGTTATCTCTGCAAAAAAGTAGTGAGGATTAGGGTTTGAGTGAAATTGGGAGTTATGAGAGGTATGAATGATATGGAATGATTTGGTAAGGTGTATGAGTTGTATGTGAAGGTTTTTAGGTAATGAAACTAAGGGTTTTCTTACAGAATCAAAACAAACATCAATGAAACCAAAAACGTAGTGAAGAAAACCCCAGAGTAGGGAATCCACCCTCTGCTAAAGAAATTTACTTGAATGAGAGGTAAGGAATGTTCACTTACTGGCTCAGAAGCATCTGAAACCCGTGAAATGATGAATTGAACCTTCAAATGGCTTCTTGGAGATTGAATGTAAAAAATGTAGAAAATTTCCAGAAGCATAGTGTGGCTTCCCCAGAAGCGTAGCGTGCAGCAGTCTGGATAAGTTTTTTGGTGGTTGAATTCGATTTTTGGATGGCTGTGGAGAGTTGTGGAGTGTTAATGTCAGTATTTGCATACTTCCACCAGGGATCAAATCACATTTTGCATGTGCATCGTAGGTGTCTCACTCTAAAGTATTTTCAATCATTCCATTAGGTCATGATATAAAATTTTTCCACTGGTGGTTGTCCTTGTCAATAAGCTTCATTATCCCTTCAAGATTCACATTTTTTGACTCATTCTCATCTCATTCTCATGTCTCCTTGAGCATAACAACACCTATGGAAATTCTCTTTTCACTTGGAAGTCTTTGAAGTCAAAATCTCATTCATGAAAGTCGGTTCTAAAGCAGTCCCATTAGGTCATTAGGTTTCTATATTTCTCAAGGTCACTCTTTCATTTCAGATGAGGTCAGCACATATATGAAAGGGACTAAATAAGATCATCATGATGTCATTTTCATACTTTCAAAGTTGTAATTTTTTGAGTTTAGTGATTTTTATATCAAAATTTCATTTTGAAATAAAATTCAATATGTAATTTATTTATGTTTTTCCAAATGTAATTTTATGTTCTCATATGTAATAAATTCATCCCAAGCTATCAAATGCAATCATGTCCGACCAAAGTGGAGCAAAGAAAGCCAAACTCCATGTTTGATCAACCTGCAATGCCAAAAAGTTAGAAAGATAAAGAGTATTAGTGCCAAAGTCCAGAGGGAAAAGTGAACATTCGAAAGTGGGTGATTCAAATTAAAATTTCAAATCCACTATGTTATAAAGCCGTTCAAAACACCTCAAAGAAAGTCATTGTTTCCATTTAGCCATCAGGGGTTTCCAGCAAAGGAGAAATTTTAGGTTTTCTTGAGCATTTTGAGTCAAATTTCAGGGCGCTGCGCATTTTCACTGATGCATTGTGCGTTTACCTAGCGGCGTTGCGTGTATACCCGATAACTCTAGAGCAAAATACATAGGCGCTGCGTGTTTGCACAGCGGCGCTGCGCGTTTGTCTTGGCATCGCGCGTTCCTCCAGAACGTTGCACGTTTTCACAGTGAGGGTTTTAAAAGGTTTCATCACCTCCAGCAAGCTAAATCTCCTCACTAATTTCTTCAAGAGGCCTTAAATCAGTAAGTGCACACTAAATCACCTCTCTTCTAAATATATGTTGTGTTCCATAAGAAGATTGAAGGGCTTGTTGCTATGATACCCTAGTCTCCATTTCCTTCTCATTTTCATGCACCATATCCATTTTCATGTCCTTAAACACATATCAGGCATAAATATTGTTAAATCCTAGGGTTTTCATAGACTTAGGTTTCCATTTACATTCATTCCCTCCATTTTTCTAAGCTAGTCATCTCATCTCTCACTTCCTTCATCCCATTTCATTTACCCTAGGGTTTCAAAAGCCTTCAAATTTAAAATGTCTGAAAAGGAGGACAGAGGTGTCAGTGAGGAACAAACACCAAAGAGAAGTAGCCCCAAAGGAGGGAAAATCATCAGATATGAACCAATAACCACAAAGGAGCTCATGGCTTCTCCTCTCACTGTGTCATGTTTTAAACATGTTGGTCGTTTTGAGTTTTGTGAGAAAGTGTAGAAATCAAAGGCAAAGAAGGAAATATTAGTGAACTTCAAACTAATCTTGACAGAGCACAATATGTGCTTTATTTTCTTGAGCAAGAAAATCAATAGCTGAAGACCAAGCAGATTATCAATGAGGTCAGGACCATCAAAGCACAAAGAGAGGAAAAAAGGGCTAAGGCCTTGCTGGAGGAGACCTTGGATAGATTTGGTGAGATTGATGATGAGGAGGATCAACCTCCAAGATAGAGGCCAAAGACTATAGGGCTGAAGAGACCTTTAGGTTGGGAAAGACAGAAATAATCTGAGTTGGCAGAGCAGCTCACTCCAAGTGAGTTTCTTGCCTTAGAGATTAGCAAGGACAGAGAATCATGGCTTGATAGAGACAATCTGCATTCGGAGAGGTTGCTAGAGAAGGCCAAAAAGGACAATGATATTCAGAGGAAAATGGTAAAGCACTATGGCATGAGGAATAAAATTGCAAGGGCCAAGGTCAAACGAGCCCATGCAAAAATTCAAGCTTTGACTAAGAAAAAGGAGAAAGAGAGGTTAGATATACTTTTTGAGGTGTCTCTTCATGCCTTAAGGCCTTGATCAGCAAGTAACCTTACAATTTTGGCAAGTTTTTGGAACATTTGGCACTTTAGTGCATTTTTGGTTTTTTGAGCAATTTTTTGAAACAAAAATTCTACCAAATGCGCTTTTTTTTTGGGCATCCAAATAAAAAATGGCCACCACCATTGTTCAGAATGATGAATACATCAACCCTAGCAAGTTTCAGAAACTTTTGAGGAGAAATGGTCCCTCAAAAGTGCAAAAAACCACCAAATTTTCATGTTTCTGCCTCCTTTTTTACCTTGGCGTTGTGCATTTACCAGTCTTGGGAGATTCACTTTTTGACAGTGCAAATGAGCACCATTTGGGAAACTTGAGGCATAATTGGAAATTTGACTCAGAGAGATTTCCAATGAGCTATCTTGGAGCTGATTTAGACACCGGGAAGGCCTCCAAAATTTGCTTGAAAAAGAGGCTATTTTTTCTGTTATGACATTGCGCGTTTGCCAGGAAAATTGCATTTTCACCATCTTCAGCAAATTTTGAAGTTTCACTCCAGTTTGACTTTTTACTTGGGAAAATGAAGAAATTACTGATTTAAATGGTCATGGTGAATGTAAATGTCATTTTTTTACTTTCATCTAAGGTAGATACATTAGGCGAGTCTTCTATATGTCAAATGAATCAATTTCCTCTCTTTTAGAGGCAAATTGTAGGGTCTTCTTAGTCTTTAGTTTTTTGTTTGGCAGTAGGTGAAACTGATTCCTATCTTATGGATTCGACTCCTTGAGGCTAGGGAGAGTGGTTTTTATGTCTATATGATGTATTTTCTCAGTCATTGTAATGGTTGGACTCATTTGGAGGTTTGGCTTCTCAAGAGACTCACTTCGTATAAGTTTTGGCCTGGACATTAATCAAATTTGCAGCTATTTTTATGGGATCCATGTGGTATTGTGTTTAGTTTCAGTTTCTTCTTTTGTGCTCATATGTTGGAATGTTTTGTGTATTTAATCCATCATTTCATTTCTATTAAGTGAATGTTTGCAATTTAGATAGGCATAATCCATTCGCATATGTTCTGTTTTGGGTAGACATTCACAGTTTTTTCAATTTCTTCAGTTTAGAAAGGAACCATGAATTCAACATGCTCTTTCTAGCTCCTCACATGTCTTGATCATCCCATCCATCGAAACCCTAAAGTTCTAAACCATTGTACCTACCTTGCCCCATAGAACACCCTGCAAATCTTGACCTAATTTCCTTGCCCTGACTGTTTGACTCCTCCTGATCCAGCAAAACCCTACACAATCAAAATCAAAACCCTGAGCTACTATACCTAGCCTAAAATCTTCTTTCCTCAGTCATCTAAGCTGTGATATATACGAAGAGAGCCCTATCCTGACCTAGTAGGGCTATCTACTTGGCTAAGTGTGGTTTGAGGTTACCTCGGAATTGCCTTTCTTCAACCCAAGGTTCAATCTGAGTGATAAAATTTTGGCGACCATACTGGGGAGCGAAAGATCATATCTTCCCTAGGACAGAAAAACAAAGTTTAGATCAGATTGCTGATGGTGGACAACAATCAGATGCATATGAAGGTTGAACCCTTCACCTGCCGACTCCAACTTGATGTAAAGACTCCACTGGAGGAGTGACCTTGCCAGCAGGAAAATGGAAGGATCTTACACAAAGGTCAGGTATTCAAAGTGAAATTGTATTCAAGATCTAATCTGCTTTCTTGTAAATTAATTCTTTTCTTTTCCTGAAACTATCCTGAAAGTTTTCCGGAGTTTTTTGTATGATCAAGATGATCAAAATCTTGATTCAACCTATTCGAAAAGTGTAAATACCGAGTTTTCCTTTAATATTGGTCCACATCCTTTTTCTGAATCTTATGATGACCATCTTCAAATTGATGAGCCTAAAGAAATCAAGATTGATCCTACAACTTCTGTACATACTCCTACACCTTGTAAAATTCCAGATCGATATAAACCACTCATCTTACCTCCCATACTCCATGATTTTCCTGAAAATCATTACCTATATCTGCCGAGGTTTTATGGTGAATATGACAACATCGCTACTGAGGGACATATGCAGAAATTTGAGACTTTCCTAGACCTTTTTGAAGTTGACGAAGAGGATGTCAGTATCAGGTTAGTTTCTCTTTCTTTGCAAGGAAAAGTCAAGAGTTGGTTCAAAAACTTGCCTGCCGCGAGCATCTCAGTTTTCCTGCAGGTCATCAAAGTTTTCCTCAACATGTGGGTGGTCAAACAAAACCCTTTCTTGATTCTAGAAGAGTATGCCCACCTGAAAAGACAACTAGGGGACACAGTACAACATTTTTCTGTCAGATTCAATCAAGTCTATTATTTGATACCTGCTGATATAAGGCCCCCTCCTGGCTCAACTCTCTTACATTACTCGGATGCCTTTGATCCGGAAATGGAGTTTCAGCTGAGAGAAAGGAACCTTGAAACACTTGAAGAGATGCAGAATAATGCAGTAGTTGCAGAGGCTAATCTGTTGATTAGAAGGGAAAAGCTGAAAGAAGAAGAGAAGAAGAACATTGTAGAGCACCTAACATCTTCAAAGGTAAAGCTCGACATTTTGGTGAGTACAATAGAGGAAATGATGTGAAATATCACCATGAGAGATGTATTTTCCGTTCAATATCACCATGACCCACTTATCCTAGAAAAAGAAGAGATTGGAAGTCCTAAAAATTTTCCTACTAATCCCAGCCACCATAGATCAGAAAATGGATTTGTAGATCAATCAAGGAGAAAAAATCTGATAATATAATTTGTATGATTGGTGATATTACTTATATTGATGATTTTCCAAAGTTTGAACAGTATGACGATGATTATGTTCTCCAAACAGAAGCTAATCTTGCAGAGAAATCAACAATTAGTTTGTGGGAGGAAGTTCAGTTTCAGCAGCTCGAAAACAGTGATCAACCGATGCATATCAGCTATGACAGTGATGAGGAAAGTCTAGAAATTTTGGAAGTAAGTGAAGGATCTTTGCCTCTTTGTTTTACTTCATTTCAGTTCATCGGAGATAACTTCCATGTGATCAGAAATCAACGGTCATTGAGTTTTGATCTTGACAATGAAGAGGATAATCAATTTTTTTTATCATAGCTCCTTACCCTTGTGTTTCTCATCATTTGCAAAAATAAGAGAAAACTATGAGCAAGAAAATAAGTGACTGGTCAACACTATAAATAACGAACATTATCCTAAATTGGTTGAGAAAATAATTTGCGACATAGAATCCTCCTTAGCTCCAGATTTGTATCCACCAAGTTCCATTGAATTTCAAATTGCAGATGAAGGCTTGGAAGCTGAAACATATGATCAAATGTGCAAGATGATTCTGTACCACTATGTTTTGAAGCATTTCAATTTTTAAATAAAATTTTTCATAATATCTCTAAAGAAAAGGATGAGCAGTCTGTAGAGTGTCATGCAGTCTCATTAAAATTGATGGATACGTTTCAGCAGTCTTTTCAAGTTTTTCATGACCCTATAGCTAATGTGTTGGATGATATCTGCAGTAAAAGTCCTTCTCCATTAGCTAACCGTGAGCCTGAAAAGAGTGTTGATATAAACTTGATCTGATAACCAACTTCATTGTTTTGTTCATTAGGAGTTTCATTACAAAGCTCATACCAAGATTTGCAATCATATCAGGAGATTAATGAAGAAGATTTTTGTTTTGCTTTTTATTATCAGGAAAAAATAGTTATTCATGAGTTTCAGGATCCTTTTGTCAACTTGCTGCAGTCATTAAAGAAATAAAGCACAGATGTTAGGAAAATTTTCAAACCAAGGTAGGTAGACTACCTAGAGAAGAGCAGTAATGTATTAGATGGGCTTATGCATTCCTTTGAAGATCTTTCGCAGAATTATTGAGGTCAGCTAGTGGGCTCGTGCTTTGAAATTTCATCAAGTTTCGATCTGTTGACAAGTTTTCATGGGAGTTGCCTTTTAGTAGTTCTTTTTTCTTGTTCATAAACAAGCACATGCGGAGAATTCAAAGAACAGCTAGAATGCTTACATGGTTGCATTGGTTGTTCCATTTCACTTGATCAGGTGATGAATGGATCAATTAGAGTAGGTTTTGTTGAATAAAATCAATTCCGAG
The DNA here is from genome assembly GCA_034641835.2 of Pinus albicaulis. NCBI lineage: Eukaryota > Viridiplantae > Streptophyta > Pinopsida > Pinales > Pinaceae > Pinus > Pinus albicaulis. Next base: position 599,063,189 of record CM076569.1, on the reverse strand, counting down.
CATTTTTTTTCAATTTGTCAGTTGTGTTTTAGTCTGAGTCAGTTCAGTTTATTGAGTCAAGTTTCTTTCAGTGTTCAGTTTGGTTTTTAGCTATTAACTTCATTGCCCAATGGATAGGCACTTGGTCTACGGTGTTCTTGGCACCTCCAAAGAGCTACCATCTGTTGAGCCCTAGAATTGCCTTCTCTTTTACAAACCTTCACTTCATTTCATCATTCTTTTATCACTTCATAAGCCTAAAATCAATGAAGAATGATTAGGATTGCTTAAAGGTTACATGAAATTGATTAACATATTGTATTTTCATGATTTTTTCTATTTTAACAATTTTCTGCAAAATAGCTATAGAATACAGGCATTCCGTAGCTGACCGCGCATTTCGTAGCTGATCCCGCATTTAGCAGCTGTTTTACAGTTTGAGTGGGTTACAGGTGTCGTCTCAAAGAAAGGCGCATATAGGCAAATTCCAGACTTCATCCACATCATTCCTTGCTCCCTACAAAGTCTGAGCACAATCCTACATGTGGTTATGCATGTGGGAAACCAAAACCAAGAGGTAGAGTTCTACCGGGACACTGACTCTACAGCTGTCTACAGCAAAAGTACGCAGCCTTCAATAAGAGTTTTAATTCGAATAGGAATGGGAAAGACAGTAATCCCTACATTATCTCAAGTTCTGTTATGTAATTTCATTATAAATATGACTTGGGAGACTTCCCATGACTGATTTAGATCTTAGTTAGATTTTGGCTTTTGCTGCCAACCGTGAATACTCTGTTTTAAAGTATTTTTCTCCTTTAATGAAAAAGCATCATTCTGCTGCATGAGATGAGTCGATTTTGAGTTAGATTACGTGCTACCAGGTGGTGGAGGGCCCCTGCCTCCTGTGCAGCTCTATTTGTTTTAATTTAGATAAGTAACTATCGTGTCATTCTTAGCTTAGTTAATTTTCTGAATTCTGCGTTTTTATGTTCATTTGTATTGAATTCTACAGTTTAGTCTCATTCTAATGAATTCTTCCAAAATATCTGTAATGATGAATGGGGTGCTTGTGGTATTTTAGGATTTTTAATTGTGTTTTCATTTCAAGCTTGTGTAATTTCATAGATTAATAGTATGCTTTGATTCTGATAAAGATACCTGGAGGTAGAATGCATGTGGTTATTTGTCATATATTTTCAAGTATGATAATGGCTCTTTAGTTTATCTTGTTCATTGTAGATTAATAGCATCTTAGTTTAGTTTTAACTCATTGCTTTAACACTTATAGTTTAGCTGTTGACCATTGTAGTTTACTTTGTCTTAGTTGATAAATTCAATCTCACGGGCTTAATTATTTATAAAACTTCTTTTGTTCAAAATTCATACTCATACACAATTATCTAGACAAAAGATAGTATTATTATAAGGTCTGGAGTATTTTTCAGCTTCTTTATCATTTCAAAAACAAGCCTCTTTCTCAAAGACTATTTTTGAAAGGAAATCTATAACTTTTGAGAAAGGTTTAATGGTGTTAGATTGAGTTGCAAAACAGAAGTAGAAACTTTACCTTGTTACAAATATTCTTTTCCACATATTTTCCAATAAATATTTATTCATGGATAAAGATGTTGTACATTGTAAGTTATCAGTTTGATTAGTAATTTAGGAGAAAACTTCATTTACACTTAGCTTGTTCATTTCTCAAGTTCATTTCAATTTCATGTTGTGAGTTTACAATAGAGTCATTATCAAGCTTTGTATTTGTTGGTTGCTAGTCATAGTTAGACTCTGTTTTGTTTCAGCATTTGCATTTGTTTACCATCATAGTTTCGGCTTCACTCTGTTTTGACCAATAGTTTCCCTTCATTCAGCACTTAGTTCTTTTCCTTTTCAAAATAAAACCATAAAACCAAAAAACATGAGCTTACTAAACACAGCAGAGGTTGGAAGGAATTGTAAGGCACATATAGTGCACCACACTTCAGCAGGTTCTGCGGCCACGGTTGATATTAAATGAGCTCAATTTGGGAGACTAGATTGAGACCAAACATTTTGGCGCGTTCTTAGAAGTGTAACTGGGTATCACGATTTCTACATCCACGAAAACAAAAACTTCGTCCTACAACCCACTGTCATAGCCCAATTAGGTAAAAACCACATCCACATCATGAATTCATATTTTTGCAGGTAGAAGAAGAGGTGATAAAAGAGGTTGAAGAAATGGATGGAGATGATGACAATGAGGAAGATCCTTTTGGATTTCCTATTCAAGAAACTGATATCAACGTTCAAATGAAGAACATCCATCCATCTGTGCTTCCTAACTTCAAAGGTACGAGATCAGAAGACCTGGAAACCTTTCTTTTTTAATTTGAAATAATTTGTAGATCTTATGGCTACTCATTGCACATGCAAAAATTGAATTTGTTTCCGGCAACATTGAAGGATAGAACTCTTAGATGGTTCATGACTATAGGAACAAATTCTATAAGGACATGGGATGATATGAAAAGAGTATTTTTGGAAAAATATAAAGGTTATTGCATGCACCATGACCTTATAAATGAAGTCTTTAAGATGAACCAAAAAGAGGATGAAAGCTGAAAGATTTAGTGGAGAGATTTACTTATAATATCGAAAAGATCTAAATTGCATAATTTAGAAGTTGAGATACATTAAAAACTCTTCTACTAAATGCTATAAGGATAGAATGGATTGATCTTCTTAATCTTGTGGGAAAAAGGAGATGTTTTATCGATTGTCATTTCAGAAATTTGTGAACTATGCAAGAACATATCAAGAGGAAAAGCAAAGTGTGTAAGGTCTCCTCAACATCCATTTGTGGCAAAAGTAAGTAAGTCAGCATCAAAATTGGTAAGTCAAACTGAACCTAACAATTTGCTAAACATTCTTGGTAATTTAAATCAACAAACTGACATGCTAAGAATGCAAAACAAGCAAAAAGTTGTTTCATTTATATTTTGCCCTAAATGTAGAAAGAAACATACTTTGCATGAATTTCCACTTGATAACATTAAAATGCGTAAAATTTGTGCAGGATCACATACTACTGAAGATTGCCCATCATTACCAGGGTTGAAGGCAATTTACCAGAAGGATAATGGAGCAAATCAAGCACAAGAGAAACTTTGTCATGTAGCTCCAGAGGATACAGCGACCTCATAAAGCCTGTGTATGATGCGGTATCATATGCCGATATCAAGGTTATGCACAACAATCTCAAGGTAATTGGAAAACACCCTTGACTTGGCAGTCTTGGCCATCTCAATCCCAACCTCAAAACCAACTTTGGAAACCTTGGCCATCTCAATCCCAACCTCAAAACCAACTTTGGAAACCGTGGCCATCTCAATTCCAACCTCAAAACCAATCTTGGCACCAAAGTTGGCAAAGGCCATACAAAGGAAATCCACTTTCTCCTCAATCTTTCCCTCTCTATCCTCAATACCATCAGAAATGTTATTCATACCATTCGCCTCCACTACAACATCAATATCACCCTCATTTGACCTCAATTCAACCTTTTCCATTACCATTCACACAAACACCCCAAAGATTCCCCACTCCACTACCTCCACAACCATTTCATATCCCAAACAATAAAACACCTCAATCAACTTACAAATCTCAGTTATTGCAAAATGATTCACCAGCTGTCATTGAAGAACAAAAACCAGCAAAAGAAGACTCAGATAAGGTCCAAGAATCAGGGATGTCTGTTGATAAAGAGAAGTTATTAGAACCTGAGATTGAAAAGTCTCATGCATGCCTATCACCAGATTCTATGAATGAAGATCATATCTTTGAAGACTTGCATTTAATGATAGAAGAAAGACAAGGAAGACAAGATTACATTGAATCTTGGTTCAATTCAGTCATTGGATCTCAATGCCCAATTATTCAATATCTTCTGACATCATCTAAATCAAGACAGTTGGCATCTCATATACTAGTACATGTCAAAGAGTATCTTTCAAACCTGCATATGAGTTTATCTATCATCTTGTTACAAACATGGTTCCATTGGAAGTACTCATATTCTTGAACAAGATTTTCCTTTTCAAGTAGAGTAGGACATAAAAAAAAAAAAAAAAGAAAAAGAAAAAAAAAAAAAAGAAAAAAAAGTAAAGAGAAAAATAAGTCCTATTGTGAAAACCAGCTTGCTGGCGCAATTGGAAATGAGCTTTGTTTGAAAACCAGGCAACTGGCGGGCAAAGTTCACAATAAGTTCTGCAATTTCATGATGGTTTCAATTTTTCATGGTTCTTCAAATCATTCTTGGTTCTATGCTCGAGTTGGATGATGTGGAATTCCTTAAGGTCCACCTTCCAACAGATCTTGTTCCATCGACCTCGACACTTTATCTGGGATCAAGATTAGAGATTATTTGAAGTTCCTTGGAGCTTGCATTCATCAATGGCAAGCCTCCTCGTTGATAACAATGGGAATACAACAATGTCTCTTGATTGTCAAATCTTGCAGACGACTCAACTTCGACACATTCATTCGTCCCTGTCAAGATGCACTGAGGTACCTTGACACTCATTTACATTATCAGTGAGTTTTCTTGCATTGGTTAACGATTTTCATTATTGATCGGTAATCCAATGATTTCTTCCCATGCTCGACTTCGACACATTTATTCGCATGGTAAGAATTGTACCTTGAATGTTGGCTTTGATGAAGACTAATGGTTTTATGGAATCAACAACAACTTATGACGGTGAATTTTATTCAGTTTCTTGTAGCGTATGTTCATATTTTTTGTAAATTCAATAACGGTGGAGAAATTATGATTACTAACGACCATTGCTGTAGCAGCCTGTTTTCGTCTTTTTGCAACTTTTTCCAGAAGGCAGTTTTGGCGCAACTTTTGCAAGAGACTGGAGCAGAAATAAAAAATTATGAGCTTCTGGGTTTTCTCAGAATATGATAAATTGAGTAAGACGCAGACAGAATTTGGAAAAAAGCAATTTTTAAGGGCATTTCAGAAGGGTTTTTTCAGGCAGATTTTCAATTTTCAGCGTTATGGACAGAATAGGACAGATTTGAGTATTTTTGCACAGCAACACCTTTTCTTCATCAAAATGAAATTCTGAAGCATGTAGCAGTAGAGAAGGAGATCTGTGTAACCAATGGCAGAGATTTTTCGTCAGAAGATGCATAATAATATTGGTGACAACCTCAGAAAATTTCAGGGAAGTCTGATGTACCATTTGAGATAAATTCCAAAATTCATTTCATTCTACAATCCCACTCCATCTCACTCCACTTTCACTCCATCTCACGCCATTTTCATTTCATTTCACAAGTCCATTCCACTTTCACTCCATCTCACGCCATTTTCATTTCATTTCACAAGTCCTATTCCACTTTCACTCCATTACATTTCACATCCATCTTCCATATTCATACTTCATTTCTTCTTACAGATTGCATGTTGCAGCCACACCTTATTCAACAGTTCTGACATAATTGTACAGCCTACAAAGAGATGATGATTACAGGAAATTGAAGGATTTTGTTTTGAAGATCAACAAGCTAAAAGAGGACCAAAGGAACAGCATCATGCACAGCAATTAACAAGGTCAAAATTCTGAGGTAAATTGTGAAAATTATTTTAATAGCAAAAAGTTAAAACATGAAATAGATACAATGTGTATAATCATATGCTTCCTAAAACAACCTATCATTCGAATTGATTAGCCATATCCCTTATCCAACATTCCATATTTCACCACAAGGTCATCATACATTCTCCATCAGATCCATTGCCACTTCATTTTCCCTTATAGCTTAATTACCTCCATCCATTCACTTCCATTACACTTTGCAGCCAATCCATCTCTAAGTGCAGAAAGGTAATTCTAAGGGTGAAGCATCATTCTTCAACTAATCCATCTTCAGACACAGAAGGAAGATAATCTGCATAGAGGAGGAATGTGGCTAATTGTCAGGACACAATCAGTTGAAGTCAAGTATTTGGAAGGATATCCACAAGTCAAGGAGCTACTACAATAAGAAGGGAGGCTAAATTTTATAGATAAATTTGATGGCTTCCATAAGGAGATTATAAAATCTTTTGTCAAATCTTTTGATGGAGCAGAAGAAGAGAAACTGACATGGATATTGAAAATAAACTTGACACTCCACTACAAAAGGAAGATGAAGAACTAATCTCTAAAAAATTTAATAGAGATTAGAAAATAGATTAGGGCCAAAAGAAGCAGAAGGATAAGGTTGGATGTTCTAACAGAGGTTTCAAAGCACATGGAATAAGTTTTGATGAAATTGCATGAGGACATGCAATACTCTTGCAGTGGGGGTATGTTGAGCCTCAAAATTGTGCTTTCTTTCATTCCACTTTACCTCATTTCATCATTCTTTTATCACTTCATAAGCCTAAAATCAATGAAGAATGATTAGGATTGCTTAAAGGTTACATGCAATTGATTAACATATTGTATTTTCATGATTTTTGCTATTTTAACAATTTTCTGCAAAATAGCCCTAAAGTCTGGTGATACCTTGTGGTGGCCATGTGATAAGTAGGCGATCCGAATTCACTTAATTGTTTCTGAGTTTGAGTGGGTTACGGTGTCGTCTCAAAAAAGAAAGGCTGTATATGGAAAATTCAAAGACTTTATACATCATTCCTTGCTCCCTACAAGTACGACACAATCCTGTGTGGTTATGCCGTGGAAGCAAAACCAAGAGGTGAGTTCTCAAGGACCACGGACTCTACGGTACATCTACGACAAAAATGCAACGATAACTAATAAAGAGTTTTAATTCGAATAGGAATGGGAAAGACAGTAATCCCTTCATTATCTCAAGTTCTGTTATGTAATTTCATTATAAATATGACTTGGGAGACCAAGCAACGCTGGTTAGATCTTAGTTAGATTTTGGCTTTTGCTGCCAACCGTGAACACTCTGTTTTAAAGTATTTTTCTCCTTTAATGAAAAAGCATCATTCTGTTGCATGAGCTGAGTCGATTTTGAATTAGATTACGTGCTACCAGGTGGTGGAGGGCCCCTGCCTCCTGTGCAGCCCTGTGTTTTTTTTTAATTTAGATAAGTAACTCTCGTGTCATTCTTAGCTTAGTTAATTTTCTGAATTCTGCGTTTTTATGTTCATTTGTATTGAATTCTACAATTTAATCTCATTCTAATGAATTCTTCCAAAATATCTGTAATGATGAATGGGAATTAACTGTGGTATTTTAGGAGTTTAATTGTGTTTTCATTTCAAACTGTGTAATTTCATAGATTAATGGCATGTCAATTTCAATAGAATACTCCGGAGGTAGAATGCATGTGGTTCAGCTTTGTCCTTTCTTTTCAAGTATGATAATGGCTCTTTAGTTTAATACCGTTCATTGTAGATTAATAGCATCTTAGTTTAGTTTTAACTCATTGCTTTAACACTTCAAGTTTAGCTGTTGTCCATTGTAGCTTACTTTGTCTTAGTTGATAAATTCAATCTCACGGGCTTAATTATTTACAAAACTTCTTTTGTTCAAAATTCATACTCATACACAATTATCTGGACAAAAGATAGTATTATTATAAGGTCTGGAGTATTTTGCAGCTTCTTTATCATTTCACAAACAAGCCTCTTTCTCAAAGACAATTTTTGAAAGAAAATCTATAACTTTTGAGAAAGGTTTAATGGTGTTAAATTGAGTTGCAAAACAGAAGTAGAAACTAGTTTAGAGTAGAAACTTTACCTTGTTACAAATATTCTTTTCCACATATTTTCCAATAAATCTTTATTCATGGATAAATATGTTGTACATTGTAAGTTATATGTTTGATTAGTGATTTAGGAGAAAACTTCATTTACACTTAGCTTGTTCATTTCTCAGGTTCATTTCAATTTCATGTTGTGAGTTTACAATAGAGTCATTATCAAGCTTTGTATTTGTTGGTTGCTAGTCATAGTTAGACTTTGTTTTGTTTCAGCATTTGCATTTGTTTACCATCATAGTTTAGGCTTCACTCTGTTTTGACCAATAGTTTCCCTTCAGTTAGCACTTAGTTCTTTTCCTTTTCAAAATAAAACCATAAAACCAAAAACATCAGAAAACACTAAACACAACGAAGTAAGAAGAGGTTACTTAGGCACATATGGTGCACTTCACTTCAGCAGTTTACTAACCCTGGTTAACAATTAAATGAGCTCAATTTAGGAGACTAGATTGAGCACAAACATTTTGGCGCCGTTGCCGGGGAAGTGTAACTAGGTAACCTTATTTCTTACATCAAAAAAAAAAAAAAAACAAAAACAAAAAAAACAAAAACAAAAACAAAAAAAAAAACTTCAATCACCTACCACACCCACTATATCATGTGGTGCAGTAAGAGCCACACATCCACATCATGAATTCATATTTTTGCAGGTAGAAGAAGAGGTGACAAAGGAGGTTGAAGAAATGGATGGAGATGATGAAAATGAGGAAGATCCTTTTGGATTTCCCATTCAAGAAACTGATATCAACGTTCAAATGAAGAACATCCATCCATCTGTACTTCCTAACTTCAAAGGTATAAGATTAGAAGACCCGAAAACCTTTCTTTTTGAATTTGAAATAATTTGTAGATCTTATGGCTACTCATTGCACATGCAAAAATTGAACTTGTTTCCGGCAACATTGGAGGATAGAGCTCTTAGATGGTTCATGAATTTAGGAACAAATTATATAAGGACATGGGATGATATGAAAAGAGTATTTTTGGAAAAATATAAAGGTTATTGCATGCACCATGACCTTAGAAATGAAGTCTTTAAGATGAACCAAAAATAGGATGAAAGCCTAAAAGATTTAGTAGAGAGATTTACTTATAATATCAAAAGATCTAAATTGCATAATTTAGGATCCGATGCATTAAAAACTCTCCTACTAAATGCTATAAAGGATGAACAGATTGATCTTCTTAATCTTGTGGGAAAAGGAGATGTTTATCGATTGTCATTTCAAGAAATTTGTGAACTATGCAAGAACATATCAAGAGGAAAAGCAAAGTGTGTAAGGTCCCCTCAACATCCATTTGTGGCAAAAGTAAGTAAGTCAGCATCAAAATTGGTAAGTCAAATTGAACCTAACAATTTGATAAACATTCTTGGTAATTTAAATGAACAAACTGACATGCTAAGAGTGCAAAACAAGCAAAAAGTTGCTTCATTTATATTTTTCCCTAAATGTAGAAAGAAACATGCTTTGCATGAATGTCCATGTGATAACATTAAAATGTGTAAAATTTGTGCAGGATCACATACTACTGAAGATTGCCCATCATTACCAGGGTTGAAGGCAATTTACCAGAAGGATAATGGAGCAAATCAAGCACAAGAGAAACTTTGTTATGTAGCTCCAAGAGGGCTATGGCAGCCTCATCAACCCAATATGATGCAATATCCTTATGCACAGTATCAAGGTTATGCACAACAATCTCAAGGTAATTGGAAAACACCCTTGCCTTGGCAATCTTGGCCATCTCAATCTCAACCTCAAAACCAACTTTGGAAACCATGGCCATCTCAATCCCAACCTCAAAACCAACTTTGGAAACCTTGGCCATCTCAATTCCAACCTCAAAACCAATCTTGGCAACAAAGTTGGCAAAGGCCATACAAAGGAAATCCACTTTCTCCTCAATCTTTTCCTCTCTATCCTCAATACCATGATCAATGTTATCCATACCATTTACCTCCACTACAACATCAATATCACCCTCATTTTACCTCAATTCAACATTTTCCATTACCATCCACACAAGCACCCCAAAGATTCCCCACTCCACTACCTCCACAACCATTTCATATCCTCAACAATAAAACACCTCAATCAACTTACAATTCTGAGGTATTGCAAAATGATTCACCAACTGTCATTGAAGAACAACAAACAGAAGAAGAAGACTCAGATAAGGTCCAAGAATCAGGGATGTCTATTGATAAAGAGGAGATATTGGAACCAGAGATTGAAAAGTCTCATGCATGCCTATCACTAGATTCTATGAATGAAGATCACATCTCTGATTTCATGATAGAGGAAAGACAAGGAAGAAAAGATTACATTGAATCTTGGTTTAATTCAGTCATCGGATTCCAATGCTCAATTATTCAATATCTTCTGACATCATCTGAATCAAGACAGTTGGCATCTCATATACAGGTACATATCAAAGAGTGTCTTTCAAACCTGCATATGAGTTCATCTATCATCTTGTTACAGACATGGTTCCATTGGAAGTATTCATATACTTGAACAAGATTTTCTTTTTCAAGTAGAGTAGGACATAAAAAAAAAGAGAAAAAAAAAAAAGGAAAAAGAAAAAAAAGGAAAAAAAAAAAAAGTAAAGAGAAAAATAAGTCCTATTGTGAAAACCAGCTTGCTGGCGCAATTGGACATGAGCTTTGTTTGAAAACCAGGCAACTGGCGGGCAAAGTTCAAAATAAGTTCTGCAATTTCATGATGGTTTCAATCTTTCATGGTTCTTCAAATCATTCTTGGTTCTATGCTCGAGTTGGATGATGTGGAATTCCTTAAGGTCCACCTTCCAACAGATCTTGTCCCATCGACCTCAACACTTTATCTGGGTTCAAGATTAGAGATTATTTGAAGTGCCTTGGAGCTTGCATTCATCAATGGCAAGCCTCCTCGTTGATAACAATGGGAATACAACAATGTCTCTTGATTGTCAAATCTTACAGACGACTCGACTTCGACACATTCATTCGTCCCTGTCAAGATGCACTGAGGTACCTTGACACTCATTTACATTATCGGTGAGTTGTCTCGCATTGGTTAACGATTTTCATTATTGATCGGTAATCCAATGATTTCTTCCCATGCTCGACTTCGACACATTTATTCGCATGGTAAGAATTGTACTATGAATGTTGGCTTTGATGAAGACTAATGGTTTTATGGAATCAACAACAACTTGCAGCAGTGAATTTTATTAGTTTCTTGTAGCAGCATGTTCATATTTTTGTCAATTCAATAACAGCTGCGGAAAGTGGCAGTTTCTGCAGCTATTGCTGTAGCAGCCTGTTCTTGTTTTTTTTGCAACTTTTTCCAGAAGGCAGTTTTGGCGCAACTTTTGCAAGAGACTGGAGCAGAAATAAAAAATTCTGAGCTTCTGGGTTTTCTCAGAATATGATAAATTGAGTAAGACGCGGACAGAATTTGGAAAAAAGCAATTTTTAAGGGCATTTCAGAAGGGTTTTTCAGGCAGATTTTCAATTTTCAGCATTATGGACAGATTAGGACAGATTTGAGTATTTTTGCACAGCAGCACCTTTTCTTCATCAAAATGAAATTCCGGAAGCATGTAGCAGTAGAGAAGGAGATCTGTGTAACCAATGGCAGAGATGTTTCGTCAGAAGATGCATAATAATATTGGTGACAACCTCAGAAAATTTCAGGGAAGTCTGATGTACCATTTGAGATAAATTCCAAAATTCATTTCATTCTACAATCCCACTCCATCTCACTCCACTTTCACTCCATCTCACGCCATTTTCATTTCATTTCACAAGTCCATTCCACTTTCACTCCATCTCACGCCATTTTCATTTCATTTCACAAGTCCTATTCCACTTTCACTCCATTACATTTCACATCCATCTTCCATATTCATACTTCATTTCTTCTTACAGATTGCATGTTGCAGCCACATCTTATTCAGCAGTTCTGACATAATTGTACAGCCTACAAAGAGATGATGATTACAGGAAATTGAAGGATTCTGTTTTGAAGACCAACAAGCTAAAAGAGGACCAAAGGAACATCATCAAGCACAGCAATTAACAAGGTCAAAATTCTGAGGTAAATTGTGAAAATTATTTTAATAGAAAAAAGTCAAAACATGAAATAGATACAATGTGTATAATCATATGTTTCCTAAAACAACCTATCATTCGAATTGATTAGCCATATCCCTTATCCAACATTCCATATTTCACCACAAGGTCATCATACATTCTCCATCAGATCCATTGCCACTTCATTTTCCCTTATAGCTTAATTACCTCCATCCATTCACTTCCATTACACTTTGCAGCCAATCCATCTCTAAGTGCAGAAAGGTAATTCTAAGGGTGAAGCATCATTCTTCAACTAATCCATCTTCAGACACGAAGGAAGATAATGTTTGCATAGAGAGGAATGTGGCTAATTGTCGGGACATGAGTTGAAGTCGAGTATTTGGAAGGATATCCACAAGTCAAGGAGTTACTACAATAAGAAGGGAGGCTAAATTTTATAGAGAAATTTGATGGCTTCCATAAGGAGATTACAAAATCTTTTGTCAAATCTTTTGATGGAGCAGAAGAAGAGAAACTGACATGGATATTGAAAATAAACTTGACACTCCACTACAAAAGGAAGATGAAGAACTAATTTCTAAAAAGTTAACAGAGATTAGAAAATAGATTAGGGCCAAAAGAAGCAGAAAGATAAAGTTGGATGTTTTAACAGAGGTTTCAGAGCACATGGAATAAGTTTTGATGAAATTGCATGAGGACATGCAATAGTCTTGCAATGGGGGTATGTTGAGCCCTAGAATTGCCTTCTCTTTTACAAACCTTCACTTCATTTCATCATTCTTTTATCACTTCATAAGCCTAAAATCAATGAAGAATGATTAGGATTGCTTAAAGGTTACATGAAATTGATTAACATATTGTATTTTCATGATTTTTGCTATTTTAACAATTTTATGCAAAATAGCTACAGAATACAGGCATTCTGTAGCTGATCACGCGTTCCGTAGCTGATCCCGCATTCCGCAGCTGTTTTAGAGTTTCAGTGGGTTACAGGTGTCGTCTCAAAGAAAGGCGCATATGGGAAAATTCCAGACTTCATCCACATCATTCCTTGCTCCCTACAAAGTCTGAGCACAATTCTACATGTGGTTATGCACGTGGGAAACCAAAACTAAGAGGTAGAGTTCTACCGGGACACAAACTCTACAGCTGTCTGCAGCAAAGTACGCAGCCTTCAATAAGAGTTTTAATTCGAATAGGAATGGGAAAGATAGTAATCCCTGCATTATCTCAAGTTCTGTTATGTAATTTCATTATAAATATGACTTGGGAGACCAAGCAACGCTGGTTAGATCTTGGTTAGTTTTTGGCTTTTGCCACAGAACCGTGAATACTCTGTTTTTCAGTCATTATCTCCTTTAATGAAAGAAACATCATCTCTGTGAACATGCTGAGTCAATTTTGAGTTAGATTGCATGCTACCAGGTGGTGGAGGGCCCCTACCTCCTGTGCAGCTCTGTTCTTTTTAATTTAGATAAGTAACTCTCGTGTCATTCTTAGCTTAGTTAATTTTCTAAATTCTGCGTTTTTATGTTCATTTGTATTGAATTCTACAGTTTAGTCTCATTCTAATGAATTCTTCCAAAATATCTGTAATGATGAATGGGAATTAACTGTGGTATTTTAGGAGTTTAATTGTGTTTTCATTTCAAACTGTGTAATTTCAAAGATTAATGGCATGTCAATTTCAATAGAATACTCCGGAGGTAGAATGCATGTGGTTCAGCTTTGTCCTTTCTTTTCAAGTATGATAATGGCTCTTTAGTTTAATACTGTTCATTGTAGATTAATAGCATCTTAGTTTAGTTTTAAATCATTGCTTTAACACTTAAAGTTTAGCTGTTGTCCATTGTAGCTTACTTTGTCTTAGTTGATAAATTCAATCTCACAGGCTTAATTATTTACAAAACTTCTTTTGTTCAAAATTCATACTCATACACAATTATCTGAACAAAAGATAGTATTATTATAAGGTCTGGAGTATTTTGCAGCTTCTTTATCATTTCACAAACAAGCCTCTTTCTCAAAGACTATTTTTGAAAGGAAATCTATAACTTTTGAGAAAGGTTTAATGGTGTTAAATTGAGTTGCAAAACAGAAGTAGAAACTAGTTTATAGTAGAAACTTTACCTTGTTACAAATATTCTTTTCCACATATTTTCCAATAAATATTTATTCATGGATAAAGATGTTGTACATTGTAAGTTATCTGTTTGATTAGTGATTTAGGAGAAAACTTCATTTACACTTAGCTTGTTCATTTCTCATGTTCATTTCAATTTCATGTTGTGAGTTTACAATAGAGTCATTATCAAGCTTTGTATTTATTGGTTGCTAGTCATAGTTAGACTCTGTTTTGTTTCAACATTTGCATTTGTTTACCATCATAGTTTAGTCTTCACTATGTTTTGACCAATAGTTTCCTTTCATTTAGCACTTAGTTCTTTTCCTTTTCAAAATAAAACCATAAAACCAAAAACATCAGAAAACACTAAACACAACGAAGTAGGAAGAGGTTACTTAGGCACATATAGTGCACCACACTTCAGCAGTTTACTGACCCTGGTTGACAATTAAATGAGCTCAATTTAGGAGACTAGATTGAGACCAAACACCATCCCTAGCTAGAGCCAATGTTAGTGTCAGTATTTTCATACTTCCACCAGGGATCAAAACAAATTTTGCATGTGCATCTTAGGTGTCCCACTCTAAAGAATTTTCAATCATTCCATTAGGTCATGATGTAAAATTGTTCCACTGGTGGTTGTCCTTGTCAATAATATTCATTCTCCCTCCGAGATTCACATTTGTTGACTCATTCTCAGCTCATTCTCATGTCTCCTTGAGCATAACAACACCTACGGAAATTCTCTTTTCACTTGGAAGTCTTTTAAGTCAAAATCTCATTCATAAAGGTCAGGTCTAAAGCAGTCCCATTAGGTCATTAGGCTTTCATATTTCTCAAGGTCACTCTTTCATTTCAGATGAGTTCAGCACATATATGAGAGGGACTAAATAAGATCATCATGATGTAATTTTCATACTTTCAAAGTTGTAATTTTTTGAGTTTAATGATTTTTATATCAAAATGTCATTTTGATATAAAATTCAATATGTGATTTATTTATGTTTTTCCAAATGTAATTTTATGTTCTCATATGTAATAAATTCATCCCAAGCTGTCAAATGCAATAATTTTCGGCCTAAGTGGAGCAAAGAAAGCCAAACTCCATGTTTGATCAACCTGCAATGCCAAAAAGTCAGAAAGATAAAGAGTATTAGTGCCAAAGTCCAAAGGGAAAAGTGAACATTCGAAAGTGGGTGATTCAAATTAAAATTTCAAATCCACTATGCTATAAAGCCTTTCAAAACACCTCAAAGCAAGTTATTGTTTCCATTCAGCCATCAAGAGTTTCCAACAAAGGAGAAATTTTAGGTTTTTTGAGCATTTTGAGTCAAATTTCAGGGCGTTGCGCGTTTACCTGGCAGCGCTGCGCATTTTTCTTGGCGTTGTGCGTTTACCCAACGGCACTGCGCGTTTTCCCAATAACTCTAGAGAAAAATACACAGGCGCTGCACGTTTGTCTTGGCACTACGCGTTCCTCCAAAACGTTGCGCATTTGCACAGTCAGGGTTTCAAAAGGTTTCATCACCTCCAACAAGCTAAATCTCCTCACTAATTTCTTCAAGAGGCCTTAAATCAGTAAGTGCACACTTAATCACCTCTCTTCTAAATATATTTCGTGTTCCATAAGAAGATTGAAGGGCTTGTTGCTATGAAACCCTAGTCTCCATTTCCTTCTCATTTCCATGCACCATATCCATATTCATGTCCTTAAACACATATCAGGCATAAATGTTGTTAAATCCTAGGGTTTTCATAGACTTAGGTTTCCATTTACATTCATTCCCTCCATTTGCCTAAGCTAGTCATCTCATCTCTCACTTCCTCCATCCCATTGCATGTACCCTAGGGTTTCAAAAGCCTTCAAATTTAAAATGTTTGAAGAGGAGGATAGAGGTTTCAATGAGGAAAAAACACCAAAGAGAAGTCACCACAAAGGATGGAAAATCATCAGATATGAACCAATTACCACAAAGGAGCTCCTGGCTTCTCCTCTCACTGTGTCATGTTTTAAACATGTTGGTTGTTTTGAGTTCTGTGAGAAAGTGCAGCAATCAAAGGCAAAGAAGCAAAGATTAGTGAACTTCAAACTAATCTTGACAGAGCACAGTATGTGATAGATTTTCTTGAGCAAGAAAATCAGCAGCTGAAGACCAAGCAGATTATCAATGAGGTCAGGACCATCAAAGCACAAAGAGAGGCAGAAAGGGCTAAGGCCTTGTTGGAGGAGACCTTGGACAGATTTGGTGAGACTGATGATGAAGAGGATCAACCTCCAAGACAAAGACCAAATAATATAGGGTTGAAGAGAGCTTTAGCTCGGGAAAGATAGAAAGACGCTGAGTTGACAGAGCATCTCACTCCAAGTGAGTTGCTTGGCTTAGAGATTAGCATGGACAAAGAATCATGGCTTGATAGAGCCAATCTGCATTTGGAGAGGTTGCTAGAGAAGGCCAAAAAGGACAATGATATTTAGAGGAAAATGGAAAAGCACTATGCCATGAGGAATAAAATTGCAAGGGCCAAGCTCAAATGAGCCCATGCAAAAATTCAAGCTTTGAACAAGCAAAAGGAGAAAGAGAGGTTAGACACACTTGCTGAGGTGTCTCTTCATGCCTCAAGCCCTTGATCAGTAAGTAACCTTACAATTTTGGCAAGTTTTTGGCACATTTGGAACTTTAGCGCATTTTTGGTTTTTTGAGCAATTTTGGCACACAGCAAGGGCGCTGCGCTCTTTTTTGGGGCATCCAAATGAAAAATGGCCACCACCATCATGTTCAGAATGATTAAGACGTCAACCCTAGCAAGTTTCAGAAAATTTGGAGGAGAAATGGTCCCTCAAAAGTGAAAAAAACCACCAAAGTTTCATGTTTCTGCCTCCTTTTTGACCTTGGCACTGCGCGTTTACCAGAATTTGGAGATTCACTTTTTGACAAGGCATATAAGCACCATTTAGGAAACTAGAGGCATATTTGGAAACTAGACTCAGAGAGCTTTCTAATGAGCTATCTTGGAGATGATTTGGACACCGGGAAGGCCTCCAAAAGTTGCTTGAAAAAAAGGCCATTTTTCTGTTACGATGTTGCGCGTTTGCCAGGAAAATTGCATTTTCACCATCTTCAACAAATTTTGAAGTTTCACTCCAGTTTGACTTTTTACTTGGGAAAATGGAGAAATTACTGATGTAAATGGTCATGGTGAATGTAAATGTCATGTTTTGACTTTCATCTAAGGTAGCTACATTAGGTGAGTCTTCTAGAGGTCAAATGAATCAGTTTCCTCTCTTTTAGAGGCAAATTGTAGGGTCTTCCTAGTCTTCAGTTTTTTGTTTGGCAATAGGTGAAACTGATTCCTATCTCATGGATTCGACTCCTTGAGGCTAGGGAGAGTGGTCTTCAGGTCTATATGATGTATTTTCTCAATCATTGTAATGGTTGGACTCATTTGGAGGTTTGGCTTCTCAAGAGATACACTTTGTATAAGTTTTGGCCTGGACATTAATCAAATTTGCAGCTATTTTTATGGGATCCATGTGGTATTGTGTTTAGTTTAAGTTTCTTCTTTTGTGCTCATATGTTGGAATGTTTCGTGTATTTCATCCATTATTTCATTTCTATTAAGTGAATGTTTGCAAGTTAGATAGGCATAATCCATTCTCATATGCTCTGTTTTGGGTAGACATTCATAGTTTGTTCAATATCTCCAGTTTAGAAAGGAACCATGATTTTAGCATGCTCTTTCTAGCTCCTCACCTATCTCGATCATCCTATCCATCAAAACCCTAAATTTTTAAACCATTGTACCTACCTTGCCCCATAGAACACCCTGCAAATCTTGACCTAATTTCCTTGCCTTGATTGTTTGACTCCTCTCGATCCAAAAAAACCCTACACAATCAAAATCAAAACCCTGAGCTACTATACCTAGCCTAAAATCTTCTTTCCTCAGTCATCTTGGCTGTGATCTATACGGAGAGAGCCCTCTCCTGGCCTAGTAGGGCTAGCCACTTGGCTAAGCGTGGTTTGAGGTTACCTCAAAATTTCCTTTCTTTAGCCTGAGGTTCAATCCGAGTGATAACATGGAGAATGAGAGAGGAGTTATTTGAAAACCAAAGGATGAAATGAACTCAAAAGAAGCTTCGTTTCTCTTTATAAACTCACAAACTTTGCTTTTGACTTTAGTGACATCATATGCACTTTGAGAATTTTTTTTTTTTTTTTGAAAAACTTTGATCATGTAACATACTTCTTTGCAAAATAAGGACAAGTTGCCCTTTGTTTTATTCCTATCTTTTCTAACTCCCAATGAAGGTGACTTGACTAATGACAATGACTCTTATTTACCCTTTTTTACATGATTGGCATTATGATGACAAAACAAAAGAAGCCCTAGACCATGACCTAGACGAGGGTATGTTAACTGACCTATGACCCTAGACACTGAAATGAATGACATGACCTTGAAATTGATGATGATCATGAGTAGGTGGAGGGAGCAACATCTGACCTAGACAACATCCAGTGAACAAAATTTATTTGAGAATTCATTTGAAAGTATCAAATTTTGACTAAGGATTTCTACCAAATAAACCTGAAAGAGATTATTTGATCACTGAAATGGTGTCTCTTTTTCCTTGCCCTTTTTGGCGTATAAATTAATAATTTACAATAATGTTTGGAACAAGCGGGTTGTGTTGGCCCCACTCTCATTGGTATAGCCATCACTCTTCTTCTTAATGCTTAAGATATTGTTCTTTTGGAAAGGAATCTTTATGATCTTAGAAAGAAATTAAGAATCCTCCAATATTTTTGTTCCAAGATGGGTATGACTGTTAATATCGTAAAAAAAAAATCATGATAATTAAATCTAGAAAGATCACACATGATATTTTTGTATATGACAAAAACAACTTGGAGTTTTGAGATGGGGAATTCAGAATCTTCACAGTATCCATTTTTACGTCTACGTTTCGAGTCTAAACCAAGACTCATCATCAGGACAAAACCTGCCAAGAAGAGAGGAGGATTAAAGAGGAGGAGGATTGAAAACTTGGAGTTATTTCCTTCATACAAATATCTTGGAATTGATACTCATCACAAGCTCAGCTAGAATTATAGCATTGAGAAAAGGATAAATGGAGGATAGAAAACATTTTTGTCACCCTTGTTATTTTATATTGATGCAAGGTTTAGAGATATGGAATATTTTGAGAGTTATGGAGGAAGATAGAACAAATCTGAAAACAGTTTTAACTTATAATATTAAGATTAAAGAAACTACACCCCATCTTATCCTCTTTATCAAAGCAAGCCAATTTTTTCACCATTTAAAGCATGACTATAATTATGTATCTTATGTATAAACAACACTGAAGACAAGGTGTTTCATAAAATTGATTCTAACTATAGCTGAAACCATGCTCAGCTTCAGGGGGGATGGCATAAAGATGTCCATTCTTGGTTAGACCAACTAGAGATAAAGGAAGACATCATTTTTTAGAATAAGGATAATATTAAAAATATTATTAAATCAAAATTTAGGGAGAAATTATTGGGTAATAAGAGTTAGATGGAAAAATGAAACTAAGATATTATAAGGAGATGATCAATCCAAGACTAGAAAGTCAAAATATCTCTCTGTCTTCACTAGTATAAAGAAGGAAATAAGCATCCCCAATATAAGAATAAATTCTTATAAGCTACATAGTGAAATTGTCAGCTCATTGTCCATGGGGTTTTGGTTAAACGGTGATGAGGCAGTCTGTTATAGCACTCATCACCGGTTCAATTTGGTTCAATTCCCTTCTCAATCGGGGTGATGTATCAAAAAAAAAGTGAAAAAGAAAAGAAAAATGAAAGGTACTACCAAACTTACAATAAAAAATAATGAAAGGTACTATCAAATTGCTCATCAATTCCTAAAACATCATGAATGAAAGAGTGTCTCACCATCCCCAATATAAGAATAAATTCTTATAAGCTCCATGGTGAAATTGTCAGTTCCTAAAACATCATAAATGAAAAAATATATCACTTTTGTGATGTAACGAAAATTGAAAATGAAAAACACTTTCTTTTAAATTGTCTAACTAATACCTAAATTAAATCTAAATTTCAAAATATTAATTATACTAACAATTTAATTTTTTAACTCAACAAAAATTATAAAAATCTTAATACATTAAATTTTATGCTATTTAAATGTAAAAATAAAATTTTAAATATTTTTTCAAACATATAAATAAAATTATTTACATTTAAGAAATGAAAAATCTTTTAACATTTTAAAATCCCAAAATTCATTTTTTAGTGAACATATTCTCACGACTCTATTATTATTTATAAAGACTTATGAAAATTTCACTCTCATTAAAATGTTGATCAACCTTTTAATTGATATATTGTCGTGTTTACGTACCAAAAACGTTATCAAAACCCAATAGCATTTTAAATGCACGTGACAGGTCTCTTCCTTCCCACGTACAGCGATAAACAAAAATTAAAAGCTTGAAGGCTACCCGATATGATGAAATAAATAAATTATCCATTTGTTTCGTTGCCCGTGAAATAAATTTTTTTCGCGCTTTTCCTAAAATATCTCTAGAGCGGATATCGAATTCCGGTGAAAGCGGAAATCAAACAGAGGTGATATCTTTGTGAAAGTTAAATTCGCATAGTCTAACTAGACTGTTTTTTTTGCTCTAAAAATTATTGAAATTTATTGAAATTTTGATAAGATTTTAAGAAAATCTGGCAGGGATTTTTGTAAATTCAGGGTAAGATTTTTGTAAATCTAAGTTATAGTTATCAAACTTCAATATTTTGAGTGCCCTAGAGATTTTAGATGGTGTTGAATCCATTTTCACTATAAAACACATGATTCAAATTACAATTTTTTTTTTTTTTTAAATTACCGAAATTCTAACCAATTTTAACGGTCCAAGCAATTCTTCTGGCTACATAAACAACTCCAATTTAAATTGAGGTGATTTCAAATTTTGTGGAAAAATGGTTGTTCCAATGGAAGGCCCACCCCCGCTGCAACGTTGGAAAAGCAAAAAGCATAACCGTTTGAAAGGAAGAGCATATAACACATTCTCAGAGCCAACATACTCTGAATTTCATCTCTTCTCTGCTCTGCGCGGCGTCTTCTGGTTTCTGATATGTGTTTGTTTCATTGCTTGGCCAAGCATCTTAATTTTTACGGTCCATTTTCTTTTATTTTTATTTTTAGTTATGTTTGGATTGTAATGGTTGTTGTTGATTTTTAGTTTTTCATGATTTTACAGTGTGCTTGCAATGTTTGTTCGATTTTATTTTCTTGCGAAATGCAGAGTAGAAACAGATAGGTAAAGATGAAATCAGTGATGTTGGATTTCTATTAAGCTACCCATTAAAGTGAATGGGCAACTATGCTTTTGTTCTTTTGTTTTACTTTTTAATCAGTATTTATTCAGATTATTTTACTAATAACTATGCCCAAAATTGGAAGTGGCCTGTTAGATAATTGAATTGCTACGCATACGGCCTCAGTAATTAGTAATTGTTTTCTGGTTCGTTTGCTTCCATTCTAATTCTTAATGATTCTTATTGTGTCAATCTGTGGTAGGTGGTATTCCTTTTCTCAAACTTTTCAAGGCAGGGTTTATATGGTCTACAGTGCAACTGGGGAGATGAAATGACAAGCGGGAGGATGAAAAATAAGTTCGTAGATTCCTCGGTTGGCTCTGGAATCAGGTAGAGCAGCACGTTCTGTTATAGTCTCCACATACAAATTCTGTCATTCTGGGATTCTCATAATCTTTGCATTTACAAATTCTGTCACATTCTTCTTTGTTTCTGTACATTCTGTCAATCTATGTAGTCGGTACACATCCTTATTATGTTACTCCCGTTTAGGTAAATGGCTAAACCGTGCTCTTAATCTATTCATAGTGAGTTTTATATTAAAATTTACCTTCAAGATCTAGATGACTGTGTACCTGTGAATTGTATTAACATTATATTTTTTTTATTCCTTACATCAGGGTTAGTATTATTATTTTTCCTTCAGTGTTTGTCTTTGCTTAAGCAGTATTATTTTTTTTCCATTTTTGTCTGAGTGTTTGTCTTTTCCTAAGCGATTTTTTTGTTGCAGGATGTACAACAGAAGATAAATTTGGATTTCTAAGGAGCCAACCACTAGAGGGGAGGAGTATCTATGCTTTAATCTGCATATAGCCTTAAGAATTATTTCATGGACCTATTCACAATTCACAGGAGAGATTCAACCCTCCTTATTTATTGAGTTTTTTATTTTTAAATTTCAAAATGAAATTGCGTGATCTCATTTTTAAATCTATCCCGGGTAGATTCTAACCTGCACATAGCCTTAAGAATTATTTCATGGTCCGATTTACAGGAGAGGTTTAACCAGCTCTATTTATTGATTGATTTTTAAATTTCAGAATGAAATTGTGTAAATCTCATTTTCTTTTGATGGTTGCTTGCTTATTGGTTTTGGCAATGGTCCATGATTTGCAATGTTCTCTGTTGTACACCAGGTAAAGACGGTTTGCCATTGTGAAGAAAGATGAGACCAGAGCCTACGGTTCGGGTTCTTTAGTTTTCTTTTTAAGGTAAGAATCCAAGCTATCCATCATTTATCTCTAATTAGAATGGCCACATTTATATATAATTAGAAAATTGGTTGCACTTTGTAGTATTGAATGCTTTTTATACCTCTCCAATTAGTTAGAGAAATGCCGGCGGAGAAGAAGACTTGACGAGGAATACGTACGTTCAGTAAATGGTGGTTCGGACAAGAGTTTGCGTGAACCGTACACATTTTGTCGTACTGGTTAATCGGCACAATCTGGCAGGTACGATCTCTGTTCATATGCTTAGTACGAAGTTGATACTAAAACCATGTCCATAAAATCTGTTCTGCCAAAACTAAAATCAGAATTGTCTCCCACTAATACTTGTTTTATTTATATTTCATTCATGGTAGAGAACTAGATGTTTCGAGTAATAAACCCATCATAACTCAAAGAAATAGTTGAAACTAGGATTAAAGTAACCTACGATCTTTTGGGGTTTGGCCTTTCTCCCATGCAACTCGAACTCGAGATTCTCTCTTTCCTTGTTTTGATGCATTATTTAGCTGATCTAAATAAATAGGTCATAGAAGATTAGAGAAGGCACTTTGCAATCGATTGATCTTGTTATACATACCTATGGATGACTTAAAGAAAGTGTTTTTTAATCTCCGTGAGGCTAAAAAAATAGCCTATGGGACAGAGTGCTTTTCTATCTCGCTCTTGTATTCGGCGTTTTCATGTGAAGTTTTACAATAACAGCTTCCAGCTTATCGACAAACTCTTCGCTGAATAGATTATCCCAAGAACTAGCTGCCAGAATACCTGCATAGTTTTCCCCACTGTCTTTGAAGGCCTTGCATTCTAAAATGAAATGTTTTTCTGTTTCCACTTTTCCGAAGGAGCAAAAAATACATTCTTTTGGCCTTTTCCAGTGCTCAATTTTACAACAGAGTTGATGAGAATTAGTCCTTAATTGAGCAATAAGAATTTTAGATCTCCAAGAAATATTAGCCCCTATGTACGCCTTTTGTTGATGGTTATGTGTGGGGTTAAACTCTTCAATGTAGTACTTCTTCTTTTTCCCTATCTCTTTCTCCTTATCTCTTTCTCCCAAGTATGTTTGTGGAACTTATCCATAACAAAAGTTTTTATCTCTTCACTGTTTGTAGGACACATGCTCAAGCAAATACCCCATTTACTAAACCATTTGTTATTTTCCAAGTCTTCTTTCTTTTGCACAATCTGTCACTAAACATAGCCTTAGGCCATCTACCCTCTTCCATTTGCTCAATTTTTTCAAATACCTTATGACTCGCACCATAGCAATTGCTTCAATAGGAGCAGCCCCTGTTTCACTTAACAAGATAGCATAAGGAATTGCACTTTTAATTTTGAATTTGTTTGTAATCAAACGCTTTTGAATTTTCTCAATTTGTTTCCACTGCATCTCGGTTGCACTGCTGGCCCATAGTTCACAACCGTAGAGAATCACCGGAATCATTAGAAGCCCAAAAAGAGTTAGAGTGGTTTTCCAGTCCCACAACTCTGCTTCTCTACACCTATTTTGAAGAGCATAAAATGCTTTCCAACCCCCTAAAGTTCTTTTCTTTCTGCAACCATCCCAACTTAAATTTTTGTTGAAGTCAATTCTGAGGTATTTGTAGTCTACTACTTCTTCCAGAATGCTGCCTTCAAAATAGAACTTATGTTGGTAATATTTTCTTTTGTTAGAGAAAACCACTACTTTCGTTTTGCTAATATTCACTTGCATCCCAACCCTTTTACAAAAATGCTCAAGGGAACGTAAGTGCTCTTGCAAACCAAGAGTCGATTTAGCAATCAATATAAGGTCATCTGCGTACAAAAGAAACCTTATAACGAACTTGGCCAAATAGATACCGTCACCCCCTTGCGAATTTAGCCACTCTTCAAGCTTGTCAATATATAACCCAGATAAAAAGGGTACTATGCACGGAGATCATTGACTGTACTTTCTTTTGTAGTTGTTGTGGCTGAATGGGGCTCTAGGAGTCGCCCTTGCTGGGGAGCACTTGCAGAAAAGTTTTCTTTATTGAAAAATTGCTTGTTCTTCAATTGCACAATATTGTAACGCGGCCAATCCCCTGCCCGCTGCCTCGTTGGACCATCTCCTAAATTTTTGTAAAACAAATACCCGTTTGTGATTTCTCCTTGTAGATTTTGATTGAAATACATAACTCGTCTCTAGACTGATCCCGTGGGTGTACTTGTGTGGTATGAAAGTAGTGGAGCCCTCATACAGTTGTTGGGTATTGAATTACTATCATAATCATTGTTAGATGTGTTAGGATGTTTTTCGAATTAAGATTAAGAATGGTTGATCCTAATCACTGAAGATGATCATGATGGTGTAGGGTTTTATTTTGGTGATAAATTTAAGTTGGGAAACAAGTTTATGCAGGGATGATATGTGGATGAAAAATTTAGCAATGAAGTTCAGTGGTTTTTATTATTAGTGAAAAGTATGAGGTGAAGTAAATTAATAATAAAGTTTATGCAAGGATGATATGTGGATGAAAAATTTAGCAATGAAGTTCAGTGGTTTTTATTATTAGTGAAAAGTATGAGGTGAGGTAAATTAATAATTAAGTAAAAGTTATTAGTTATTGAAAGTGTAAATAAAAATACTGGTATTTTTTTTTTTCCTTAATAAGAAAACATCAAGAAAAATATTATAGGGGAAAGATCTTAGTAAAAATGTGAAAAAATGTGATAATTATATTTAAATACTTCATTTTAATTGATATTTTAATATTACTTAAAAATTATAATGTTGTAGAATGCTATTTTGCTTTGAACTATTTTTAGAGGTGCATAAGCTTTGTTTAATTGTGGTTTCTTTATTGTTCTCTTTGTCACCCTCTTTAGCTTAATTTAGTTATCTAGTCTCCAGTGTATTCGATAGTCTTGGCCACTTCCATCCTTTGCCCTTTGACCTTGATGTTTGCCGTTATGGGTGTTCCCTCCTGTTGTTTCATTGAATTTTATGAATCTATGGACCATTATACACAATTTTTTCATTAGCTAGTGTGTTCCATTGTTTTTCAGGAGTTTGCTAGTTTCCTATGGAACAAAATGCCACTATTTTTTGTTTCCCATGGATCAAAAAGTGCCCTTTGTAGAAAATTCATGAAGTTCCTTTTGGCATTTTCCTTGTCCATTTTCTCTAGATTGGGAGCAATTATCTTAGTTTAGGGTTTTGTTTCATCACCTTGAATCTTCAACTCCTCTCGGAAATCTTTGCTCTCCCTGGAACATCCTTTTGTTCACATTTCCCCAATATTTTCACCTTTGTTCATGTAGCTTTTACTTCCCTCTTGGAGGCCTTGCTCCTCTCTTTTGTTTTCTAGGACTTTTAGGTCTATCTTTTTTGTACCTATGTTTTTTTTTGTAGGTCGAGTGACTTGGTGACTCCCATGGTTTCAATTATAACATCTAGCACCTCAAGTTAGGAGTATTTTTGCATGAGGATTTACATTACCCATCATTTTCTTACAGTCCTCCCCATGGTTTTTTGAGATAATAGTGAGAAGTTCCCATTCAAGGAGGTTAAATTCAATTTCTCACCATTAACCCCTTCTTCATAGTTTGAAACCTAACATCCTCGCACAATGTCAATGTTCTCCTTTCACTCTGATTTTACTTTGGCTACCATTTCCTCTTGTTTGCGCCTCCTATTCCCCTGCCATATTTTATTTCAGTCTCCTTTGTTTCATTCTCCTTCGCTTGGAGCTTGGAAAAATTTCAATGGAGGAGAATACCCTTGCATCCAACAATATGAAAAGGAGGATGGACATGTTATAGGTTGGAGGTTCCACATGTTCGACTCTAAGGGCACTTTAGGGATTCTCCTTCTTTGTTTTTCTTGGTCTTATATCTAGGATTTTATTTTATAATTATGTCTTCTTAGAATTTTATTTTCTTTGCAATATTTAATGGGATTTGGAGAGATTTACCCTTCTTTTATGGATCTCTATGACAAACATAGGTGCATAACAAGTCCTTACTTTTTTGTATATTGTATGTGTATTTGCTATTTGGATTATTTACAGTTGATTTTTGGTATCTTGGGAGGTACTCCAAGCCCCAGGGTTCAGGGTTTGGAGGTTGGAGCACCACAAAAGCACTTGTGGGCGTGAAACCCAGGCTTGTGGGTTTTGCACCCAAGCATGTGGGTGTGGATCCGTGACGAGATTTCGACATTTGATGGATGAGGATGATAGTGCACGTCTAGACGAATCTGATGCATCAAAAAGCATCAGATTTCGAGTTGTAGTTGAAAAGAAATGAATTTTTAAAAGTAGAGTGTGGGTTTGGTTAAGTTGACCTAGTTTTTGAGAGGCTTCTTGATAGGTTGGCAACCCTATTTCTATCATTTGGTGGAGCCCTCTTGTTGGATATAAATAAGAGGTGATTTTGGAGTTATTAGACACATCCTAAGTGCATTCACACATGCATTAGCTCTGCGATTTTGGTGTGGATATGAGGCATGGAGCAGGGAGGCAACAAGGACGAGTTTGGCACCTATTTGGAGAGGGTTCTCTTGTGTTTTGGGTGCAGATTTATTGTAGAGATAGGCTGTAGTTGTGTCCAGCTAGCATGGAGGCATGGAAGGGTAGTAAAAGGAAACAAATCCCTTGTAGACCAAGCCGCAAGGGCATGTGAAAATTCCTAGATCTAACAATGTCAGGAATCCTACTCAACCAGCTGAATCTACTTCACCTACTTTGTAAATTACATTACAAAATTATTTCAGATTACTTCTTGAAACATTGAAGTAAATTACTGAAGCAACCTACACTTAATTAAATATGATTCTGAAAAAAGGAAACTGGGGAAAGAAAAAAAATCACATAGGACACCTTTATTTTGGACGAAAGTCCGCGGAAAAACCCAATGCGGGAAAATCGGTACAACAGATCTTAGAGTTTTATTATTAAGCAGTAGAAAATGTTGAATACATATCTGAATACCTCAAGGGTTATTCAGTTACAGAATACCTCAAGGGTTATTCAGTTACAGAGAGAGAAATATTGGCAGAAAGATTTGTGAGATTACCTCACACAATCACTAAAAAATCTCGGTTGATCCGGTCATTGGATGAGGTGCCCCTGGCAGGCTCTGCGCAGCCACTGTGCAATGCCTACGCAATCCCTACGTGACCCTTTCTAGGCACTGCATCACCCAGCTAGTAGATTAATCTGCAACCCTGAATCATTGTCCTCAGCCTTCTGGTCTCACACCTCGGCTCTCAGCTTCTAAAACTGATTCTTCTGCAAAACCTCAGATTCTCTCTGACCCTCTGCGCTCCCTCTACGTAGGCTTGCGTGGATTTGCTTCAGCCTCTGCATGAGAGCTGCTGGATCACTCTCTGCCTCTCTCTGTTGATGATTCTCCAGCTGAGAAAATCACTCTCTCTCCAGAAGCTATCTCTCCCCCTCTCTGCGCTAGAATCACTTAGATCGATTCCTCGTCTTGAGCACTGCTCACTTCAGAAATTTTGATCTCTAGATTCACTCGGTGTGTCTTTCCAAATGGCACTCAAGCCTTCCTTTATAGATTTCTTGTTGAGACATCAATGACTGAGATTAGATCTCTAATCAACGACTAAGATTATAACTTGACTTGATCTTCACTTTTTCTAGATCATTCACACTATGTTTTATTAATACCCTTTAATTATTTAATTTCTTTAAGTTTAGACTTAGGGTCCCCATTAAAATAATTAATTTTTACAATAAAACATATTCCGAGTGGAATTTTCACAAACGGTTTCTGGGTTCTTTGGAATACATGTGCTTAAGTCTCTCCACAAATTTGGAGACTTAGAGCACTTCTGATGCTACCAAAAATCATAACTCCCTCTTAGCAAGGAAAGTGCTCTAACAACATGCCTGCTGCATACTGCTCTGACCCTGAAGCGTCCTCTGCGCTGCTGATCTCTGAAAAGATGTCTACCAACCACTGCGTTGTTGCTGCAATTGTACTACTACCCATGAAACTGCCACTTCCACTGCTACATCCATACTACAGCTCCCTCTCAAATGTTGCATCTGCTATGCTGCTAGCACTAGGTCTACTAACACTGCATCTGCACTACAACTCAGCGACTGAGAGAAGCAATTGAAACCACCCAGAAATCAGAACAAGTGTTCAGTGATGCATCTCGGTGCTAGAGACACTGACTGTTGATAGATACTATGTTGTCCCTCTAATGCATTGCGCCGCTGCTGCTCTGCATTGCACTGTTGCTGCTCAGAAGTTGGCACTGATACCGACTACAACTGTCGTCTCTTCACTCCTTTGCACTCACTGAAAACTCCTCCATCCCGCCACTACTGATCATGGGATCCCGTAGCAAGGTGATGAGGTGTGCTCCTCAAGGATCCTGCCCAACTGAAGTTCAAGGTGAACTACAGTTCTATGTCACCCCATCTCCCTCATGGAGATGCATGGGCACTCATGGCATACTCATCCTCCTCGATTTTCGCGGCTGCAACCTTTGGATCATGCTTCTCATCCTTGTATTTTTTTCTTCAGAGGACATTGTGATGTAAAGTGGCCCATCTTGCCACATCTGAAGCACTTCACCTTCGAAACATCTCTCTTTTGTTTCCATTTCCCTTGCTGTCCCTTCCATGTGAGGGTTGCATTCTCCTCCACCTCCGGATTCTTCGATCCGCTCCTGCTGCTACCGTCAAGTTTGCGCTTGACCATATCTCTTTTCAGCTCCTCCTCCTGAAGAGCTGCCCACATCGACTCCCAACTAGGTAGCGTTTCCCTGCCCAAGATACTTTGGACAAAAACTTGCCACTCCTCAGTGATTGCGTTAAGGGCCAGTTTCACCATAGTTGTAGTAGGTGGGGTAGATCCCCCGACTGCCATCTGATCACGGATATCCTGAAGTTTCATCAATAATGGAATAATGCGTCCCCCCTTTGCATCTAGATCATTTGGAGCTTTTGCTCCAAGTACATCTTTCGTTGCTCGAAAGTTTCTTCGTACAACATGGACAAGGCCTCCTATATCTGCCTGGATGTGTCCTTGCCAGTTATATGAGAGACTATATGATCCTTGACACCATCAAGGATTTGCCTCTTAGCCTTTTCCATATCGGACTTGTACTTTTTGTTCTGATTCGGATCTGTAGGTACAACAACCAGGTTGTCCACGAACGCCTTGAGATCATATTCATCCAGAAGGAATTTGATTATTTCCTTCCAGATCACGTAGTTGTAGGAACCCTCCAACCGATCCTGATCTCTAAGTTTGTGAGATTCCATATCAGCGGAAAACTGTCGAACTGCTCCCTCTTTCTTCCTACTACATAGCTTCTAGGCTCGCTTACGCACTCCTTGATGGCGCTGGCAAGTCTGTTGCTCCTCTGCTGCCCAAAAAATGAGAAAAAAATTTTGAATTCCTCGACAAGGAACTCACTGTGGAAGAATTCCCTCACCACATGCTCTTCTTCTTCATCTGACGCTTCTTTGCACAACAATCGCTTGCATAAAAATTGCATCCCTCTAGCTCTGCATGAAGTCTTTGCGTTGCTCCTTCTGCCTCGACAAGATCTCTATTCGGAAGTCTTACCTCTCTGTCGACTCACTCAGAGAGAGACCACCTCGAAAAATTCAGCCCTTCTAGCTAGAACTGCGCAATCCCTCTGGGGATTTGATATGTTGCTGCTACAACAATTTGGCCTTCACGTCAGTGCTAGATCTGCTCTTCCTGTTTCACATCAAACACTCTGATTCCATGTGAAAATTCATAGATCTAATAATCTCAGGAATCCTATTGCAACAAGCTGAATCGACTTCACCTACTTTGTAAATTACATTACAAAATTATTTCATATTTTTTCTTGAAACATTGAAGTAAATTATTGAAGCAGCCTACACTTAATTAATTATGACTTTGAAACAAGGAAACTGAGCAAAGAAACACAATCACATAGGACACCTTTATTTAGGATGAAAGTTCTTGGAAAAACCCAATGCAAGAAAATCAATGCAATAGATCTGAGGGTTTTATTATTAAGCAGTAGAAAATCTTGAATACATCCATGAATACCTCAAGGGTTATTCAGTTACAGATAGAGAAATACTGGCAGAAAGATTTGTGAGATTACCTCACACAATCACTGAAAAATCTCGGTTGATCCGGTCACTGGATGAGGTGCCCCTGCCAGGCTTTGCGCTACCACTCCCTATGCAGTCCCTACGTCACCCTTTCTAACCACTGCGTCACCTAGTTAGTAGATCGATCTGTAGCCTGAAATCACTGCCCTCAACCTCCCGGTCTCACAACCCGAATCTTGGCTTCTGAAAATGATTCTTCTGCAAAATCTCAGATTCTCTTTGACCCTTTGTGGTGCCTCTGTGTAGCCGTGCGTGGCTCTGCGTCAGCCTCTGCGTGAGAGTTGTTGGATCACTCTCTGCCTCTCTCTGGTAGTGATTCTCTCACTGAGAAAATCACTCTCCGGAAGCTATTTCTGCCCCTCTCTGTGCTGGAATCACTTAGATTGATTTCTCGTTTTGAGCACTACTCACTTTAGAAATTTCAATCTCTAGATTCACTCGGCGTGTCTTTCCAAATGGCCCTCATGCCATCCTTTATAGTCTCCTCATTGAGACATCAACAACAAAGATTAGATCTCTAATCGATGGCTAAGATTATAACTTGACTTGATCTTCATTTTTTCTATATCATTCACACTCTGTTTTATTAATACCTCTTAATTATTTAATTTCCCCAAGTTTAGACTTAGGGTCCCCATTAAAATAATTATTTTTTACAGTAAAACATATTCCAAGTGGAATTTTTACAAACGGTTTATGGGTTCTTTGGAATACATGTGCCTAAGCCTCTCTACAAATTTGGATACTTAGAGAACTTTCGATGCTTCCAAAAATCATCAGAGCAGAGGTGAGTTTCAGTGGTGTTTTATGCACATTTTCATTGTTATTTAGTGCTTTGTTTGGGCCGCAGGGATAGTAGAGCTGCTAGGAGGTGCAAGTAGGTTGTTTGGTGATGCGTGGGGTCTAGGGAGGCTCCCCTAGCCAGGCCGCATCTTTTTGTAGTAGGTTGTAGCCCAAAAAATGGTGGTTTCCCTGTGGTTTGGAGGATAGACCCTTGCTGGAGAAACCATGGGTTTGCTAGAGAGTTTGTGCAGTAACTTGAGGCTTGTGCACAACAAGGCTAGTAGGGAAGCAAAGGAAGGGCAACCTGTTTGGAAGGGAAAAACACAGAGTTTTGGGTAAGGGTTTAAGGTTGGTTAGTGTGCCTTAACTAGACTTGCAGGTGAACATGATACAAGGCAGGGTGACAACAACAGGTTGTTGTAGATGTCTCCTTGGAGATGAGGATGCTAGTGGATGGGAGGTCCTAGAGTTGGACAGTTGAGGACATCAGAGGAGAAAATTATATCAGCAGTGGTTTGGGTGTCACGTCAAGAGGAGCAACAGAAGGTTGCAGGTATGTACGTCCTCTTGATTTGATATAATTTGCAGTTGGATGATGTCCTGGTGTGGACATTTTGTACTGGGCACCTTTGGTTTATTGGAGGGCAACATGTTGGTGTCAAAAGTAGCCCTAGAACATGTGGACAAGAAGGATGTTGGACAACTGTGTTGGGCGAAGTATTGAGCCTATGAGTAGCTCCTTGATGGACAAAGGAGGCTACTAGAGGAGGCAGTTTGGAGCTCATAGGTTTGATCAGCCAGAGGAGTAGTTGTTGTAGCCCATGTTCATTATTGGAGAAGAGACATTGTTAATTCTGGGCAACTAGGTCCAAACTCCATGTTGCACTACTCATATGATGATGATTATATTTTTATTGGATTCCTCTTTCGGAGAGGTGCAATATTGATCTAAAAATCATCTTGTTTGTATGAGCAGAACATATATTTTGATTTTATTTTCCACACATGTGAAAGGTCGGCGAAATTTGTAATGTAGGCTTGCAAGCCCAATAGATGTGTCACACACCCTCACTGACTGATATAAAGTAGAGAAACTTGGAGATCATTTGCTCATCAACTCATCACACATTCTTCCTTGTGATCTAATTGGTTCGATCAACCTTTTGGAGGCCTCTCTCTCTCACACGTGCAGAGCTGCAACTGGGAAAATTTCTAGACTGTTTTAGGGCTGATTGCTGATGCGTTGATCAACATTGACCTTGGTTAAGGCTTGGAGTTTTGTCCTCCAACTTGTGCAAAAATTCCGATCCTATGAGGCCACATTAGATGGCACAAATATCGAGGAAAAATGAGCCTGTTGACCGAAGCCCTAAACTACAATGTTGACTTTTTGCGTTGGCTTTTTTGTGTTGATTTTTTGTTGACTAGCGTTGACTTTTGAGGAGCTGTCTTTGAGGGGTGTGTGTGACACTTGGAGGGTTCGTTGATCTGATGTTGAGAAAGACTTTGCTGGCTGGTGCATTCTGTTGACTGCCATAACGCACATCACTCTCTATCTTTGTTGGATTAGAAGAATTGTAAACTACGATCTATATTATTGGCTTGTCTTCATTGATCTATTATTATGTTCTATTAGCATTTTGCTTACATGTTGTGATTGCAAATTGAATTTGGCCTCTAAGAAAGATTGAAGTAAAACTGCATTAAGCATAGAACATACCATGGTTGTCTAAAATTAACGTGGTATTAGAGCTGAGGTGAAGACAAAGCCCAAGCTAGTGTGAAAATCAATCATCGAAGAGGAGATCCTATCAAGGACCAATGGCCTCCTCAAGGAGAAAATGGAAGCGACCAACATCTTATGCGACGATCAGAGTTGCATCAAGCTCTCTGAAAATCCTGTGGTTCATGATAGATCGAAACATATTGACATCAAGGGTCACTTCATCAGGGATTGTGTATAACGTGGAGTTGTTCAGTTGCAGTACACTCCAACAGGAGAACAAGTAGCAGACATCCTCACGAAAGCTTTAGGGAAGACTAAGTTTGTCTACTTCAGAGAGAAGATGGGGATGATGAAGAATCCCTTCCAATAGTAGGAATGGATAGAATCAGTATTCAGAGGGAGTTGTGGTACATATGCAGTAGTGACAGTGGCAGTGTCAAAGCCAACAATACAAAGGGCAGCAGCGCAGCAGATGAGGGGCAGCGTCCAAAGACCAACAGTGCAAAGGGTGCTTCAAAAGCAGAGTAACATACAGCAGGCATATTGTTGGAACACCTTCCTCACTAAGAGGGAGTGTTGATTTTTGTAGCATCTGAAAGTGTTCCAAGTCTCAAACTTTGCAG
Source organism: Pinus albicaulis (assembly GCA_034641835.2). NCBI lineage: Eukaryota > Viridiplantae > Streptophyta > Pinopsida > Pinales > Pinaceae > Pinus > Pinus albicaulis. Next base: position 599,029,332 of record CM076569.1, on the reverse strand, counting down.
GGAGGCTTGGACAATAGCATTCCAAAGAACCCAAAAACTGTTTGTGGAAATTCCACTCTGTTCATGACTTATTAAAATAATTAATTATTTTAATGAAGACCCTAAGTTTAAACTTAGGGAAATGAATAATTAAAGGGTACTAATATGTCAGAGTGTGAATCTTATAGAAAACATGGATCAAGTCAAGTTTTAATCTTATCCATTGATTAATCTTCTAATCTGGGCCGTTGGTTCTCCAACGAGAAGATTATAAAAAAAGGCTTGAGGGTCATTTGGAAAACAAGTCGGGCATACACTCAGTATTCGAAGGAGATTGATTCTAAAGTAATAGAATTCGATTTGAGTGGGAGAGTTGTAGGGTGAAGGGTTTGCAGTAGCAGAAGGAGGAGGGAGTCAGCGGTGATCGAGATCAGGGACAGAGGACAACAGTGGGCCACTGGAGGTAGCTTGGGGCTGCAACGCAAAGAACCCACGCAGTCCCTATGCAGACTTATGCAGTCCAGTGCTGGGACTGCGCAGAGCAACACACAGACAGGCACAGGAGCCAGCATAGTCTGATCAAGGTGTCAGAGAACTGTCCAAGGGAGTCGGAAATTCAGTCTCAGGTGTTTCAGATTTTATCTGCCATTATATTTCCTTGTAAAAATATCATTTGCTAAAGAATTAATAAAACCCTCATCTGTTGCACCGGTTTTCCCACATGGGGTTTTTTTCAGGGACAATTGTCCAAAAATAACTGTGTACATGTGATTAATTTTGGTACTTATGTCCTTCATTGTTTATTTCTCTGCATATGTATTTGTGAATGTTGCAGTAGTATTGGGGAATTTGTCGAATTGGTTTTATTTTCTTGTTCTTGAGGTTTCTCTTTTGAAGAGGCACAGTAAGGTCAAAATCCATGGGCCTGGAAGCCAAGATGAATTCTAGGGTTTTCATCTGTGTCACATATCCCACCGCTGTCAAGCTCTAGTTCGGCCCTGAGGCTCTTGGCAACCAGATACCAAGAGAGCCATTGTTTCAGCAAGAGTTTAACTATGGAAATAGTTGTGTTGGAGATATGGTGGAGAAGGTCGACGATGTCCTAACTGGCCGAATCGTGATGGAACTCTATCCCAATGTGGTGCCGAAGACAGCTGTGAACTTTTGCGCACTATCTACAGGCGAGAAAGGCATCGGTCGTTCTGGCATGCCCCTGCACTTCAAGGGTTCTTCGTTCCACCGCGTGATCCCAAGGTTTATGTGCCAGGGTGATGATTTCAAAATCCAGAGATCTTTGGAAGAATGTGAAGAGGCAACGTTTTTTAGCAGCAAGCCACGACAAACAGGGCTCGACAATCTGGCTTCACGGATGAGCTTTGGTAGTTAGCGGTCCCCAAATCTTATAACCCCCCCTTTTCAGATACAAATCACTCCTCTGTGGAAAAACCATGCTTCTTTGGGTTCGCTCTTCGGATTTGGTGAAGAACCTTTCGTATGCCCTTGAACTCAGGTTGGGGATTCCTTCTGCCTTTTAGCGATTTCTCTATGGAGGTAAACAACTAGAGGACTCTTTTCCGCTCTCATGTTATAATATTGAAAAAGATGCTACTGTGGTTTTAACCCTTCATCTGCGAGCAAGGGCAGTTGGTCAGCCATCTTCCGCTCAAGCTTTCTCTTACAAGGATGTTGTCCATGCACAGCCTCCCAAGAAAGCTGCTCAACCCTCTGAGGCTCCCAAGCCTTTTTTGGTTGATAAATTAGAGGTTGTACCCTCTGTAGAAATTTCCCACTCGACACTTTAAAACTAGTTTCAAATATATGCATAATCTGCCATATTTTTCCAATTCAATAGATTATGGCCTCGCATAATAGATCTCTACCAATGGATTCATTCCTAACAACAAGGTTATTTTCTACTCGAAGGGTTTCTTTATAGTTTTGTTTGCTTTCAATGAAGATTATCAAAATGCCTTAACTGGTGGTCCATGGTTTTGAGGAAAAGAAGGGCTATTCCTCACCCCCTGGTTTCCAAACTTCAACCCTTCCACGACAATCATTACCAAGCTTCCTACTTGGGTCAGGCTTCCAAATCTACTTGCTCACTTATGGCACTTTTCTGTCTTTCAAGGAATTGGAAACTCTCTGGGTCACTTTCTGGAAATGGATCCTTCTAAGGGGGAGACGGGCATATACACCTATCATAGAATATGTGCCGGAATTGAAATTAGTAAAGGTCTACCTGATCAAATCAATCTCAAAGTTGGTGATTTCCTTTGGACACAGACCCTGGACTATGAGAACACTGCTTTCTGATGTCGTCACTGCCATTAAATAGGGCATCTTCAGAAATCCTGTACTATGTTCCTCGCACAAAAGAAGAGAAGCAATCGCAAATCAAGCTCTAAAGCTGGAAACCCTGTGATCCGCCTCCCATGGATGACATTGAGTCCTTCAGTTCGGATGAGGATGACATTGAAGTAGATGAGGAGGTAGCAAAGCAGGAGAAGGATATGCCCTTGGCAGATCCTGGGGGGGCCAATGTTTCTTCGAGTGCTCGGAAACGAACTCATGAGTCCTCCTCCTCTGACTCGGATAAGTAGACTCTTCCTTTAGTCAACAACAGTCTTCAAGTGGTTTTAGCCCACCCGCTCCATGACGGTTGGGTTGAAGTTACAAAAAAGAAAGGAAAGAAATATCGTATTGAGGATTCATCCCATTTTGGGTAGATTCTTGTGTCTATCTCTTATGGTTCTCATGTTTCTCTTCATGGTCCTCTATGTTTCTCTCTTGGTTACTTAATGGGACTGAGGTTGATAGTTTATCATTTCCGGCTTCCCTTCTATCTAGCCTCTCTTGACTGTAACTCCATTCTGTACTATATGTTTTTTTAATAGAATCAGTCTTACTTAACAAAAAAAATGTTGTAGTAGTCTTACTTAACTTTTTGAAATAATAAGGAGGAAAAAATCTATCACTGCAACTGTATATTTTTCAAATTGAAAATTTCACATGGTATCAAAGCCAGATATGAGTAACAGGAAGGGAGAATCGACTAGTGAACAAAAGTCTACTGTTGCAGCAACAGCATAGAAGGGTTCACGCAATTCTATAGGAAGGGAAAGAAGCATGACAAAACAGATGGTCATGATGTCTCTATTTTGGCATCTAGACTTGAGGAAGAATTTGCTTGCGTATCAAGCACTTCTTCTTCTGATGTCTGGTATATTGATAGTGGAGCCTTTGCTCACATGACTGGAGTACGGGACTGTTTTTTCGACTACCAAGAAGAGTAAATGAATTTCAAAATAACCATGGGTAATAAAGCAAAATGCACTCTTGTTGGGAGAGGTACGATAGTTTTTTAGACCGAGGCTGGAAATAATCTGGGCCACTAATGTAATGCATGTACCGGGTTTGGGGATGAACTTGCTCTCAGTATCTCAGCTTCAAAACCGAGGTTATGACGTCTACTTTATTGGAAATAGAGTCTACGTCAAACACCACAGTTGGAAAAAGAAGGCACAGTTCGGGGTAAGAAGCAACAAACTTTGCAGCTTGAGTCTCCAATGGCACTGGTCGACAGCGCAGGTGAAACAGGCTTGAATGAGCTATGGCACAAAAGAATGGGGAATTTGCATCATGGGGCGTTGAGAAATCTCCAGAAGACTGTCACAGGTGTTCCAGAGCTGAGCACTAAACGAGAAGATGTCTGCAAGGGGTGCATATTGGGAAAATAAGCCAAGGCAGTGTATCAGAGAAGCAACAATAGGGCCAAGGGTGTATTGGAATTAATACACTCCGACATCTATGGACCGATGTCCACTAGAGCTCTTAGTGGTGTCGAGTATTTTGTCACCTTCATTGATGACCATTCTAGGAAAACCTGGATCTACTTTTTGAAGACCAAGGATGAGGTCTTCAGTCGGTTCAAAGATTTTAAGGCTATGGTTGAAAATCTGACAGGGAAGCAGATCAAGATAATGCGATCAGATAATGGTGGTGAATACACAGATAAAGAGTTCACTGGATTGTGCGCAAGGGAAGGCATAAAAAGAGAGTGGAAAACTCCATACAATCCAGAGCTGAATGGTGTGGTATAAAGGAAAAATAGGACTATTGTTGAAGCAACAAGAGCTATGTTTTATGACCAAGACATGCCCAAATTCGTGTGGGTTGAAGCATCTAATATAGCTGTCTACATTCAGAAAAGGACTCCTCACACTGCACTGGGAAAGATCACGCCATAAAGTGTCTTCATTGGCAGTAAGCCTGAACTAAGTCACTTTAGGATCTTCGGCAGTACAGCCTACTGTCATGTGCTCAATGAGAAGAGGAAGAAGTTGGAGATGACTACAGAAAAAGGGTATCTGGTAGGATATAGCGAGAATGCAAAGGAATATCGCATCTACATTCCTGAGAGTAGGAAAGTAGGGTGTGAAGGGATGTGAATTTCATGGAAGAGAAGGCCTTCAGAAGATCCCGCGAGTTGCCTTCTACTACGCAATCTGAGGAAGAGTCTCTGGTACAACCCCAACAACCAGCAGCAAAAAATTCAATTGCCTCTCCAAGGCATAGGGATCCAAGGGACGTGTCTCCCAAGGATTTACAAGAGGGAGAGCCAGTAAATCCACCCACTACCAGTGGGAGAACTAGTAGGGAACTTCGACAGATTCTGAAGGATGCAGAGAACTTTCTTGGAATTCCCCGAAATGAGAAGAGACAGCGTAAGGAGTCTGAGAGGTATCAAGCCTTGGTTACTCAAGTCAGAGAACCTTCCACTTTTCGGGAAGCAACTCAACACCAAGTGTGGGTTGATGCAATGGTGGAAGAGTACATTTCCATCATGACGAATGATATCTGGGAAATGGTCCCCAGACCTCAGGAGAGATCAGTTGTAGGATCGAGGTGGGTCTACAAGATCAAGTATGCTGCAGACGGCAGTATTGAGAAGTTTAAAGCCAAGTTTGTGGCTAAGGGGTATGCTCAGAAGGAAGGAATTGACTATTAAGAAAACTTCGCCCCAATAGCCAGGTACACCTCTATCAGATCTGTGACATCCCTTGCTGGGCAGATGGGATGGGAAATTCACTAGATGGACGTCAAGACGACATTCTTGAACGGGGTAATAGAGGAAGAGGTGTATATGGAACAACCAGAGGGCTTTGAGACACATGATCAGAAGACTCGTGTGTGTAGATTGAAGAAAGCGTTATATGGACTGAAGCAAGCTCCTAGAGCCTGGTATGGTCAAATTGAAAGCTACCTGCAGAAGATGGAATTCGTCAAGAGTGACGTAGATCCAAACCTCTACTATCTGAGAGTAGGGAGTGAGCCATTAATACTAATGTTGTATGTATATGATCTATTCTTGACAGGATCATCAAGGCTCATCATAGACTGTAAGAAGAATTTGGCTGAAGAATTTGACATGAAGGATCTAGGACGGATGCACTATTTTCTGGGGTTGGAGGTTTGGCAGCAGGATGGGGAGATCTTTCTTGGTCAAGGGAGATACACTATAGAGATTTTGAAGAGATTTCAGCTGGAGGATTATAAACACATGACAACTCCAATGATATCCAATTGGAAGAAAATCGACACGTCTGAAGATGATGACGTTGATCCTACGCTATATAGGCAACTTATAGGGTCGTTGATGTATCTAGTAAATACAAGGTCAAACATTTGTTATGCTGTAGATACCCTCAGTCAGTTCATGGTGGAACCAAAGAGGGCTCATTGGGCAGCAGCTAAGTATGTTCTTAGTTACCTTCAAGGAAAAGTCAAGCTTGGATTGAAGTACACCTGTAGCAATGATGTCAGGTTGAGTGGTTTCACCGACGCAGATTAGGCTGGGAGTTCAGTAGATCAGAAGAGTACCAGTGGGTACTGTTTCAGTCTAGGATCAGGAATGACTTCCTAGTGCAATATGAAACAGAAGTCCGTAGCACTGAGCTCAGCAAAAGGAGAGTATATGGGAGCCAGCACAGCTTTGTGTGAGGCCATATGGCTTCGAAAACTGTTAGTGAACCTACTCAAGGAGAAAATGGAAGCGACCAACATCTTATGCGATAATCAGAGTTGCATCAATCTCTTTGAAAATCATTTGTTTCATGATAGGTTGAAACATATTGACATTGGGTTTCACTTCATTAGGGACTGTGTACAACGTGGAGCTGTTCACTTGCAATACATTCCAACAGGAGAACAGGTGGCAGACATCTTCATGAAAGCTCTAGGGAAGACTAAGTTTGTCTACTTCAGAGAGAAGATGGGGATGATGAAGAATCCCTTCCAGTAGCAAGAATGGATAGAATCAGTATTCAGAGAGAGTTGTGGTACATATGCAGCAGTGACAGTGGAAGTGTCAAAGGCAGCAGTACAGAGGGCAACAACGCAACAGATTAGGGGCAGCGTCCAGAGATCAGCAGCGCAGAGAGTTCTTCAAAAGCAAAGCAACATGCAGCAGGCATATTGTTGGAACACCTTCCTCGCTAATATGGAGTGTTGATTTTTGTAGCATCCGGAAGTGTTCCAAGTCTCAAACTTTGTAGGGAGGCTTGGACAACAACATTCCAAAGAACCCAGAAACCGTTTGTGGAAATTCCACTCGGTTAATGACTTATTAAAATAATTAATTATTTTAATGAAGACCCTAAGTTCAAACTTAGGGAAATGAAATAATTATAGGGTATTAATAAGTCAGAGTGTGAATCTTCTAAAACATGGATCAAGTCAAGTTTTAATCTTAGCCATTGATTAATCTTCTAATCTGGGTCGTTGGTTCTCCAACGAGAAGATTATAAAAGAAGGCTTGCGGGTCATTTGGAAAACAAGCCGGGCATACACTCAGTACCCAAGGAAATCGATTCTGAAGTAATAGAATTCGATTTCAGCGGGAGAGTTGCAGGGCGAAGGGTTTGCAATAGCAGAAGGAGGAGGGAGTCAGCAGTGATCGAGATCAGGGACAAAGGGCAGTAGTGGGCCATTGGAGGTAGCTTGAGGCTGCAGCGTAGAGATCCCATGCAGTCCTTGCGCAGTCTAGCGTTGGGACTGCGCAAAGAAACACTTAGACAGGCACAGGAGCCAGCAGAGGCTGATCAGGGTGTCAGAGAATTGTCCGAGGGAGCCGGAAATTCAGTCTCAGGTGTTTCAGATTTTATCTGCCATTATATTTCCTTGTAAAGATATCATTTGCTAAAGGATTAATAAAACCCTCATCTGCTACACCGACATTGGGTTTTTCCAGGGACAATTGTCCAAAAATAACTGTGTACGTGTGATTAATTATGGTTCTTATGTCTTTTACTGTTTATTTCTCTGCATATGTATTTGTGAATGTTGCAGTAGTATTTATTTCAATATTTGTCAGAAGATTTATGAAAAATAACTTATTGAAATAACAAGTAGGAGGAATACATCTATCAATGCGACCATATAGTTTTCAGATTGAAAATTTCACATATTCTCCCTTTCACTTCTATTTTTTCAATGACAAAACCTTGGTTGTTTTCTTAGGTGTTTGCTTGGAAAACTTGGGGCTTGATGTTTTCTCTTGTTTACTTTAACCTCTCTAATTCCATTTAAATGTCTCAAAACTCTCATTTTAGCCACATATCTCCCTCTTTTTGGGGTCATTATGATTGTTTCTGGCTTTCCATCTTCCATCTATGCTCTATCAATGTCATTGTTTTTTGCATCTCAACCTCCCTTTAGCCTCATAGCCCTCCTTTGGCATGTCAATATCTTTCTTGGAATTTTGGCCTCCTTTTGAATTTTGTTAGTTTGATCCCTCCTCTCCTCTTAATATAATATTTGTTGAGACACTTGTTGTGTTATAATATACGACTAGTTTAATGGTTGGTAAAAAAGGAGGGTCATCCTTCCCCCATTTTCTTCTAATTTCTTCAATTTTCCTTGCCATTTATCATTGCCCCATTTTATTTATCAACTGAAGGTGGATCCAACTAAGTGGGATCATTAGTGGTAGGCTTAAAATCCCATACCCCACTATTTGTTCATGCTTCGAGTCATGTTCATGGCACACCTCCCATGTATGCTTCCTCGAAACTTGATAGGATATAACACTCTTTGACAAGGCCGGCCTATCATAGCCTCCTTCCTCAATGGCCTTCTTGGTACATGCTCCAGCTAGAGATGTCCTTGACTCTCAAACTCACAGTATGCCTTTATGACATTTTTCCTCATGGAGGAATCATCTCTCTTTTACTTATTTTCATATTTTAGTTACATTTATTTAGAAAAATGCAATCAATAAATATGTTGGAAACACGTGACCATTGATTTTGACAAAATACAATGTGTTAAGGGACCAATTTTGTTTATTATTTGTTTTTTGGATTTTTTAACGGAGTGAAAGAATCACTCTCTCTTCCTTCTCTATTTACTTTCATGCACTAGTTTAAATAGGCTAAGTAGTCTCACATGAGTGGAATTGGGTAATTAAACAAGTTTCTTTTCTTGTATTATGGCATAAATAATTCGTGTTGAGCATGAAACTGAACCTCTTCAAACAAGTAGAAAACCAATAATGTAGATCAACAAACCCTCTTTTATGGCCCAATTATTTTTTCTTAAGCTTAGTATTGGATCTTGAGTCATTGAAGTCACATCTTTAGTCATCCCCCTTTTGGAGGTATGTAAAATGGTTCGGCTCTTGTTACCTTCGAAACTTGCACTTCAACTTATAAATTCCTGAAAAACACATGCAACCCCAGAGGCAACTGTAGGAACTGTTGAGAATAAGTTAATTCTCTTTTTCTTGATAATTGTTTGTGTTATATTTTTAGTTATTACTTTGTTCCTTATTATTATAGAGTGTAATACATAAAAAAACTACCAAAAACAATAAGAATAGTGACACAGTATATAGGCTACAAGCCAGGGCCAAAACCCCTCCTCCTCTTAAGGGGAAAACCCGTAAATATCTTCTCTTCTTATAGATTCTTCAATTGACAAATACCATGACCTAATGACATAGACAAATACCCTCCACGATCAATATCATCATGACCTTCAGCTGAAACTTCTTCGACCTCTCCAGAAAGTCCGAAATTTATGGTCCTAGTAGCTGCTACAGCTACTGCAACTGTTGCAACTTCCCTTGGAGACTTCGATCTCCTTGTAGAGCTTCCTCCTTCTCTTTGCTTGCCTTTTCTTGAGATTTAATACTAGATAGATGCCCTAGGAGCCCTTCGCTTACCTTCTTTTCTTCCTCTCCTCCAAGATTGAACCCAATGTTGCCCTAGTGCATAAACCCTAGCTTCGACTTGGACGTGGGAGAGAGAGAGACCCAATCCAAGCAACTCGGCTTCCTTCGACTGCTTCTTTGTCCTTTTTCTTGTCCTCTTCTTTGCATAGGATGAGTGTGAGTGAGTGTGATATGGAGGTCGAGTTCCTCTCCTTATATAGGCTTCTTTCAAGGGAGACGTGGCTCTTCATGTAGGCCAACTTGACAGCTCCTTAGGCCGACTTGATCTCGGAGGTATTTTGACACTCTAGAGACAAATAATTCTCTTTACAAGTTACAATGTGCCCATAGTGTCTTCAACATAGGACAATGACTTTAACACCTATGATAAATCTTAGAAGCACTTTAATGAGTGCTTGACCTATAAAATAAAAGAACTTGAGCATGAAACTCATTCTCCAAAAATAATTTCTTTTCATTTTATAATTTACAATTTACAAGAATACATTTCATACTTATGAAGACCAAACCTAGTTAGACATTATTCAACACTCCCTCTTAACTAGGGAGGTATTCATAAGAGGTACATGGTCATTCTCAATCTGAAGAGATCTCATAAGAAGAGTCAGATAGGTAACCCATCTGTTTAGCATCATATTAATCAACATTGTCACATAGTAAGGCCTTGACTAACAACTCTATCTCTCCACATGATTAGAGCACAATGCTAGAGAGACCAATGATTTATAGACGCCATCATCATTGTCTCTCAAGGTACATACCCCACCGGGGTGTTCATCGAGCATGACCTTCCATTGGACTATTCTTATCTTAGGTAGCTAATCCTCAAAGAATATCATTCCACGACTACTTTTGTCTTGAATGCCCTACCACATTCTCAAAGAGTATCGGATGCCAGATGGTTACCCAATCCTCCATTCTTTCTTCCCAAGTGAAGACAAGAATGTAGTGTCTATCTCCCCCTCTCAAATAGAGAGGATACATCCACCAAACCAAGCTTGTCTCTCAAATACACAAGCTTCTTGTTTGGAAATGTTTCGTCAATATGTCAACTACCTATTCATCAGTGGAGATATACTGCAGTTGTAGCACACCATTTTGTACTGGATCTCGAATATGGTGATACAAAGTATCACTGTAGGGTTCATTGATCCTTCAAACAGGTCATATAACAACTTCCTTAACCAAAATGCTTCTCTGCTTACTTCACAGGCTGCAACATATTTAGCCTCAGCACTACTCAAAGAAACTGTGTCTTGCTTTCTGCTCATCCATGAGACCATGGAGGATCCTAAACTAAAACATCCTCCTGTAGTGCTTCTTCCATCCTGCTCACTACCTCCCCAGTTGGAATCTGTATATCCAATCAGTTGGACATCATTCCTTTTATCATACTTCAACTACATTTGGAATTGGGTGAGAAAATTTACTGCAAAACATGTCTGGTCTAGTATTCAACAAATACATCAATGAGCCAACGAGTTGCCTATACTTGGAAGGATCCACGGGGCTAGATTTAGAACTCCTTAGTCTCTATAAGTTTTTGATCATGGGAGTAGTAATAGGTTTATAGTCGAACATGTCAAACCTTTTCAGTAACTTGATCACGTATTTTCCTTGACCCAAATAGATTTCATTAGGTCCTTGAGAGACTTCTAGTCCCAAATAGTAATGCATCAACCCAAGATCCTTCATGTCAAATTCTGCTGCTAGTTGCTTTTTTCATTCTTCAATCTGACCTTCTACACCTTTTAAAAGAAGATCATCTACATACAGAAGAATGATCACATGTCCACCTCTTACAACCTTAATGTAAAGGTTTGAATCAACAGAACTCTTCATGAAGACTATCCTTTGGAGATATGCATCCATCCTAGCATACCATGCCCTTGGTGCTTTCTTGAGGCCATATGGTTCTTTCTTTAATCTGCAAACATACGCTTTTCTTTCTTTGACTTCAAATGCCAAGGGTTGCTTTATGTAGACTTCTTCATCTATTGTGCCATTTAAAAATGCGGTCTTGACATCCATTTGGTGAATGTTCCATACCATCGATGCTGCTAGAGAGACTAATGATTGAATCGACATGTATCTTGTTGTTGGAGCAAATGTTTCTTCATAGTCGTGCCTTCAAGTTGGGAGAATCCTCTAGCCACAAATCTTACTTTATACTCATCTATACTTCCATCAGCGGCATGTTTGATCTTATAGATCCACTTGGAAGTAACTACGTATTTGTCTTTGGGCCTAGGTACGATCTCCCAAACTCCATTCTTCATTATAGATTGATATTCTTCATTCATTGCATCCTTCCATTCCTGATTCTTTATAGCCTCTTCAAAAGTGGATGTTTTTTTTTATTAACTTTTTCATGTATGCAACATACCCATAATATCTTTTGGGTTTCTTACTTTCTCTAAAGGTCCCTTTCGCTACCCCATGACTTTTTGCATCAAGTAGTGTGGATTTCAACCAATTATGTCTTTTCCTTGTTTCTGGGATGACCACAGGTTGAACAGGTTCACTAGGATCTTCTTCTTCATGGTGTGATTTCTCTTCTTCCTTATACACTTCTTCCTCAAATACCAGAAGTTCTTCATCATCAGAGTTTATGGAAAGTTCCTTTGATCTCTTGAAAGCTATGCTCTCATCAAATATGACATCACGACTAACTTCTATGTGATGTCCATCCTTCATGTAGATTCTATAAGCTTTTGATGAGTTACTATACCCAACAAATATTCCCTTCATACCGGAAGGATCCAACTTCTTTCTTTTTTCCCTTGGTATATGGATATATACAGGACACCCAAAGATCTGGAGATGATCTACAGATGGCTACTTTCCAGTGAATACTTTTTCCGAAGTTTTTTTATCTAGAGATCTATGAGGACATCGATTCTGAATGTAGACTGTTGTCTTTGTTGCTTCCCCTCACAGAAATTTAGGTAGATCCTAATCATGTAGCATTGCTTTTACACTTTCTTCAATGGATCTATTCTTTCTTTTTACAACACCATTTTGTTAGGGATTATATGGGACTATCAACTCCCTCTTGTGAAAATTTCTGAATGTTACAATTATGCAGAAATCTACTGTTAGATCTGGTTATGCTCTTCCTACTTAATTAAGTTATTAACTGAAAATTTCAGATTAATATCGAAGAAAAACACATAACAGACTTTCACCAATTCAGATCTAGAAAGAGTGCATGCACTCATAGACAAAGTGACACAATGATTTTCTGGACAAATAGTCCCCGGAAAAACCCAATGCGGGAAAATCAGTCTGCTGGCTGCTGGAGGGTTTTATTACTAAGAGTTTTCTGAATACAGCGAATCTGGGTTCCAGATCTGGAAAACCCGACAGAGATAAAATGGATTTGCAACTCACCAGCTGTTCTGAAGCCAAAATATTGGCTTATCCACACCCTCAAACGGGATTTACAAGACTTAGCCAAAATTAGGTCCTAGAAACCCCAACGCTACCCCTGAAGCCCCTGCATCAGCCTTTGCAGCCCCTATGTCCCTCAGCGCTGGCCTGGAAAGGGCTGTGTTACCCCAAACTGGATGACGCAATCCTTACGTTGGCCCTAAGGGTCTCTGCATAACCTCTAAGGGTTTCCAGCTGCCTTAATATGCCCTGGGAATGACTGCGCAACACCTGCATAGTTGAAGCTGCCCCTGCGCTGTGCAGCTGCTGCCCTCTTGCTGCTGAAGCCCCTTCTCCTCTACGCTGCCTTTCTAAAGCTGCTCTCTGTCTCTTGCTGATTCTAGACACTCGCATCAGATCATCCCCTTTTTCTAAACTCCCCTCTTTGCAGCCGAAACACTTCTGAGAATTCTTAGCAAACTCTGCCCTAGAATCTCAGCTTAGCTTTAGTGCTCTGCCTCTGTGTGTCTTTACAAATGACCCCAAGCCTTTCCTTTATACTTTTCTCGTTGGGAAACCAACAACCATGACCAGACCTTGAATCAATGGCTAAGATTAAAAGAAAGCTTGATCTGTGTGACTTAAGACAATTTCATCACATGTTTAATTTAATTAACTTTAATTATTTCAATTTTCTAAGTTTAAACTTAGGAAATACATTAAAATAATTAATTAATCAAATATCTCCCAAACCAGATGAAGTTTCCCAAATCTGTTTCTGGGTCTTGTTGATCAAGTGTAGTCTAGTCCTTCCACAAAATTTCGAATCTAGAGCACATCTGATGCTACTCCAAATACACAAAATCTCAACACTCCCTCTTAGCACCAGGAGTGTGCTCTAGCAATACATCACACCATGCATTACAATATTTTAGGCACTGGTTCTATGCTGTTGATGCTTGGCCTGCTGCCACTCAACTCTGCATTGCTACTGCCATTTTATACTGCTGCCCATGACGCTGTCACCACCACTGCCACATTTGTATTGCAACTCCCTCTCAATCTGCTGCATACGTGCTGCTCATAACACTGCCACTGCTGATCTGCTGCACTAAAACTTTAGTTGTTCAAAGAAAACTGAATCTCCTGCACAATATTTGACAGACAAGTCAGTTGGGCTGCATCCTCATCTCTGAACCTCCATAGGTTGTTGATCTGTGCTGGCATCTAAAGGATGATGCACAACAACAGCTCTGCACTACGTAAGCAGACTCCCTCTGCACTGCTGAAGTCACATCAGCCCCTTGTGATGAAATCCCTCACGCTGCTGCTGTGATGCGCTGTCCTCCTGAAGCCTCCACGCTCTGCAACTATGCTCTACGTTTCTGAAGTCACATCAACCCCTACACTGTTGCTGCCTCTACGCCGCTGCTGCATATGCACTACGCTGCTTCCTCCAACCTTCAGATCTGCCTCTGCTTCATCCGTGATCTATGCACCCACTGCTCCACTTGTCCCACTACCATCTTAAGGCTCCCGTAGCTCGGATGTGATCCAAGAGATGAGCTACTCAAGGATCCCGCCACTCATTATGTAGCTCCTCTATAGATCCATGTCGCCCCACTTTCGTGGTTCATGAGTGCTCATGGTTGCATCATATTTCGACCCATCATCCGCCACAACAGCTTTGGAAGAAGAAGCTTCCTTGTCCTTTTTCTTTTGAGGACAAATGCTGGAAAAATGTCCTAATTCACCACACTGGAAGGACTTGATCTTTGACAGATCCTTCTTGTACTTTCCCTGCTGCCTCTTTGATGCCAAGGCTGCATCTTCTTCATCTTCCTTCTTCACTTTGCTCGATCCAGAGCTGTATTGATTCTTGGTGATTCTATGGAGTTCTTATTGATGTAGAATTGCCCACTCTGGGAGGTCCACTTTGCCCAAGATACTTTGGACAAAGATTTCCCACTCATCTGTGACTGCATTGAGAGCAATCCTGACCATCAGCTTATCTTCCACCTTAGCACCCGTTGCAGTCAATTGATCTCTGATCGACTGCAATCTGAAGAGGAAATGTTGCATGTCTTCTTCCTTGGTCATCATGAATGACCGCATCTGAGTCTCCAACAAAATCTTCCTTTGGACAAATTTTCCCTCATATAGGGATGTTAAGGCCTTCCACATCTCATTAGCTGTCTTCTTTTTAGCTATATGTGGGACAATATGGTCCTTAATTCCATCCATGATCAGCCGCTTGGCATTGTCCAGCAACTTCATTATGCTTCCTTAGGAGATCCGCATCAGTCGGTGTGGCCAGAACTTGTTTTCATGGTCTCTTAGATGATATGCCTCTAGGACTTGTTGACCACACTTTGTCAACGACTCCGTAGTAGTACACCCCCATTTTTTCAAATGGGACGCATCACGTTCAAGGTGTTCACGCCATTCAGATGTCATCTACAGCCGACATTTTTATAAATGATGTAAACCCATTCTGCATGTTTATGATGTAAATGATCTAAGTATGACCACCATGTGTGTAACAACCTAGATAAGCCTAGTGTTTTGGTGATGATTTCTATCCTAGGAGGCTTTTTGTCTCACTGATTCACGAAAGTGATCGACAGAGTTTTTCCCTCCAACCTCACCCCAAAGCTAGGGTGGATTTTATCATCAAGTTGCTAAGTGAGTACTAGTGTTTTCTATCGAGTCTTTGTAAAAATAGTTTGGGAATAATCCTAGCTAGTTGGCTAGATTATTTTATTACAAGCTACTTGGTCTATTAGATCATGTTTTGAGTCGCAGAATTGGGTATCTATTTGAGGGTCTATACGAATGGGTATTCCCCCTTTATGTGTCTAAGTGTATTTATCTTTTGTAAAGAGGGTTGGAAAAATAATTAAATCCCCTCTAAGTCAATTAATTAAGTTTTCTGGCCAAATTAATTAAAAATTCCTAAGCCAGAAATTTAATTAATTATAGGTGAGTTAAAGTTCTTCAAAAGCAAAATTTGTGGGTTCTTGGAAAATGATTTTTAAAAGCCCCAGGCCAAGGGAATATTGAAAATTTTAAAAAAATTTGGACCCTTGGGCCTTGGTGGTTAAGTCAAAGTCAAAATTTTGGGGTAATTAATTCAAAAATAATATTTTTGAGTTAATTAAAACTGAATTAAATGATAAATTCGTTTTTTCCCCAAATTTATAATTTCAACGCTCCTGATTAAAAGATGATTAAATCTTTTGGACGGTTGAGATTATTTTGACAAGGATCATCCAAACTAGTCGTTGGAGATTTTAGCTATAAAATTAGAAAGTCTTGGTGTGTCATTGGTCATCCGATTTTAGGATCGTGCACTTGTTCTTAGAAGCTCTTGTAAATTTTTGAGGAATAAAACATAAAGACTTTGGGGTTAAAAATTTTGATGTTCCTTCTCAAATCTATGTGGTGATTCATTTCTAAACTCTGCTACTTTGTTTGAATTTTTATTGTTGATGGCCTTCATGGATTAATCTGCATACAGGTATCTTGTGCAGTTTTCTGGATTCATAAAATGACATTTTGATTTTTCTGAAGGATCTCATGTTATTTTCTTAAATCTCTATCGATCTAAGGTTCAGATCTAAGTGTGCAGGGAATTTTTTTTTTTTTTAAAGTTGATCGTTTGGGGAAGTCTTCAGTTGAACCAGCGGACTCTCATATAACATAAATTTGAAAAGCTAATTATTTGTTAAACTCCAAATCTATCTTACGAAATTGGTGGTTTTGCGAGGTTTTCTAGGGCTAGTGCATCTCTTTAAATTTCAAATTTCTAAAAACTGTGTTAAAATGGATTCAAATCTGGCCATGAGGGCCTCAAATTTGTAAATTAGTTTGTAAATTTATAGCTGTAAGGGTTTAACAAATTTTTTGGTGTATATATCTTCGGGATTTGACTAGTTTCTTGCAGGTTGTAAGTTTTACTCTGAATTTTTTTTAAAGATCCGAGCCAGATCCAGCCGCCAAGGGCCAGATCTGGCCTCAGATCACCTTTGTGAGCAAATTCGGACGTCATTGGATTCAAGGAGCATTGAAAATCTGTGTTTTAAATGTATTGGGTTTAATTATTGCATATTTTTGCCCTCGCATTCTCTTAACCGTTGAGGCATCTTCCCTTCAAAACTGTACCCAGCTCTCTACCTACATTAAAAATTTGATCCTGGCACTGCCCTAGTCGCATCTACAAATCTTTCAGCATCTCCATTCACGTTCTTTCTGCATACGAATCTACCATCCTGCCTTCTAGTCTTCACGCTGCTTCTTCTCTCAAACGCTGCCCTCACTTCAGATTATCTGCCTTAGCCGTTATCTAAGCTCTGCCTTTCAAATCCATTGTCCCATCGTGACCCATATTCTTCTTCGCAAACCGTTCATCGTGCTTCTTTCTCGTTAACCTCCATTTGTTCCTTCTGTTGATTCTCAACCTGCGTCCAAGCAAGCTTTTCCTTGTCCACGATTGTAATATTCCTAATTAGCAATGGCTAATTGGAATATTCGATTTTGCTCAATTTTGCCGTCTATAGTTTATTTATGAATAAAAAGGTGAGTAGAAAGGACATAGCTCACTTTTGGGAATAAAAGTCACTCCCTAGTAGCACAACGTTGTAACTTAAAGGGAGCCAAGGGGGGCCAAGGACCACGTAGAGAGGGGGCCCACGTATGCACTAGGAGAGACTGTGTAGATGGGGAGGAGCACGTGGCAAGAAGGAGGCTACGTTGAGGAGATGGGCCTTAGGGTTTGGAGAGAGGCCAATGTTATAAAAGAGGGAGGAGCCTCCTCATTTCACTCATTCGAGTTTATGCATTTGAGCTAGTCACTTCGACTTCTTGAGCACGCTGGTTGTTTAGCCTGTCTGCAGCACTGTTTAGTGCATTGAGTGTCTCCGATCAGAGATCTCGCCCTTAGCCCCAGGGGACTTCGAGTGCTTGCTCGGGAAAGGTAGTTTCTTCAGCATTTTGTGGGAGGATTGATGTTTGGGTTTTCTTTTGGAGCTGGGCATTCAGAGACTGCGCAGTCTTGAGAGGGAGGACGCAGTCCATTCTAGGGGAGCTCCGAATTGAGTTTCTTGCAGGGGTTTTGAGCTTGGAGATTGAGCAAAGGATCAACCTTTGCCTTTGGGAGGATTTTGATGGAGTTTGAGGCTGCATTTCAGTGGTTCCTATTCAGTCTCTGCGTAGAGCCTTGGAGGACAGTGTAATTTCCCAAGGGGGTGATTTTCGGGGGTCAGCCATTTCAGATATGATTTCTGGGTTTTGCTGTAGTTGATGAGTAGAGGTGGATTCCAGATTTTCAGCTCATTCCAGCGAGGGGATCAGCCCCAAGTCATTAGTTCATTTCAGCAGTAGTAGCTACACGGCAGTTTTCGAGCATCTGGGATGCAGTTCAGAGAGCAGCCATTTCTTGGATATTCTGAGAGTATTTATTCACTTGCCTATTGTACTTCATTTTATTTCTCAGTATAATAAAATGGCTTAGCATTCTCTCTCTATATTTCTGGATGATTTGTCGTACATTTTATCTATGCTATTGTATGTCTGCTTTACTGTTATCTTTCATACCTCCCGGAGCATTCTAGTTCTATACCACTGGTGTGTTTGATCTCATACTCTTGAGACGAACTGAACAACCAGGAGGCAGCCTCCGGAGTCTACTTATCTTCGAGAGGTGAAATATCGGTAAGCGCCCTCTAGTCCATCTCAAGTTTGGAGTTGCTTGTGTTTTTAGAGATATCCCGAAATGGGATATCAGTGGTATGAGCATAGTTAAGCTCGGCTGTGGAGCTAGTTATGCGACAGGGAAGAGGCCCTACATTGTTACAAAGGCGAGAAAGTACATTATCTATGCTATTGTATGTCTGCTTTACTGTTATCTTTATATATCTTCAGGCATTCTAGTTCTATACCACTTGGTGTGTTCATCTCATACTCTTAGACAGAGTCTGGAAAGGGCCAGGTAGCCTCCAGATCTCACCCTCTTCTCAGAGGTGAAATATCTGGTAAACGCCCTCCTAGTCCATCTCTGGTTGGAGTTTGCTTGTGTTTTAGAGATATCCCCCAAATAGGATATTACAGTGGTATCAGAGCATAGTTCTGGCTCAGCCTGTGGAGCTAGTTATCTGACACCGGGGAAGAGGCCCTACATTTGTTACAAAGGCAGAAAGTACAGAGATCTTGAGCGTAGGTTGGAGAACACCTACGGAGAGGGAGACTGTGTTCGAGTGGTGGACACAGAACAAGAGGAGCTTGTGATAGACGCAGAGCAGGGGGAGCCTATGTTAGATTCAGAGCAGAGAGAACCGATGGCAGATGATAGTGAGGCAAAACAGTTTGGGGAGGCACTCCTCAAATCAATGCAGAATCTAGTGAGACAGATTGAGGTGATGGTGAGATTCCAACTACGTGGGATGAATAGCGTGAGGCCCCAGTTTCCCGGGTATGAAGATCAAGTAATTCCCTGTGCAGGAACATGGTCCTGCCTCAATGTACTAATGAGATGGCTACACACACCTACAGCTCTACCATGCCCACTTTCTTGGGGAGACGAGACACGGGCGAGCCGAAGGAAGCGGAGCAAAACCTGTGGGTCATTATTTTGAAATCATGGAGCCTGTGGCGGGAGTTATAGGTGCTCTCTACGTTTAGAATTTTGTTCGGCAATTCTGAGATAATGGGCCCACGACCATCATAGAGGGCACTGACATTATCATGATGGAGATAGCGACCGCACATCTAGCAGATTCCATTTGCCTACGTTTGATGGGTCATCAAACAGTTCGACAAAGTCTTGGGTGGAGAAGCTGGACATCTATTTCCAGCTTAACCAGATGTCGGAGACGGAGGCCATCAAGGTGGCGACATTACATTTGGATGGTGAGGCCTAGGACTGGTGGTTCCATGGGATGGTTACACTCGGACATTCTACAGTGACGACATATGCCGAGTTCACCAAGAGGTTGATAGAGAGATTTGACCAGAGGGATCCAGAACAACACTTTGTTGAGCTGACGAGGCTCAAACAGACCGGGAGCCCAGAGACATACATTGCAGACTTCTTGAGGGTTTCAGTGATGGTGCCAGATCTATCTGCGGCACGGATGATGTATATGTTTGTGGAGGGGTTAGCAGAGCCACTTCGGGGTCTAGTCAGATCTACTAGACCAGCCACGCTCCAGGATGCTATTAGTGGGACTCGGGATTTACAGGATGCATTGCCCAAGACTCGGACACCTTACCCCCAGAGACAGGCTTTCCATCCCAAGGGGAAGGATGTGAGGATTCCGCCTCCAAAGGGGAATCCAGGACGAGCACAGATGGATGATGATGCCAGGAGGGAGTTGAAGAAGAAGCAGTTGTGCTTTACTTGTCAGGAGCCGTGGGCACTGGGACATAGATGTGCTGCTGGCAAAGCACATTTTATTGAGGTCTTCTCCGAGAGCAGCGGGGAAGAGGATGAGGAGGATGACGTGGAGGCAAGAGATAGTCATGCAACGCAGGATCCTTTGCCACCTCCACCTCCAGCAGCAAGTGGTGCGGCTTTTGCACCTATCGGAGGGGCCCTTGCAGCATTGCGAAGAGTTCCCAAGTATTTGACGCTGCGCGTACAGGGGACAGTACATGGCCAGCGAGTATCAGTTTTGGTTGATAGTGGGGCAACCCACAATTTCATCGATGCACAGATGGTTGAGTAGAGAGGTATTCAGACTGAGAGCTTCAATGGATTTTCAGTTTTGGTCCCAGGGGATTAGATGATGATGTGTGCTTGTTATGTTCCAGAGTTATCAGTGACGATGCCCAGGAGATCAGATGATGATGTGTGCTTGTTATGTTCCAGAGTTATCAATGACGATGGGCACCTATACACTGACTGATCACTTTTTCGTGGTCAATATTCCGGACACCAACATGGTACTAGGTGTTCAGTGGCTTATTACTCTAGGGAAGGTCACTGCAGATTGGAAGGCCCTAGAGATGGAGTGGGATGATGAGAAGACAGGGAGGCATGAGAAGATACGGGGACAGCACACCTATCCGCCTCAAACTGTTTCGACTCATCGGATGGAGGCAGTCTTCCGAAAGGGAGACATGGAGTGGGCAGTGGAGCTGCGTGCATCAGAGGTAGGGACTACAGGGCAGATGGTGCACCCAAAGATACAGTCCATCCTTGACAGGTATGCCACAGTGTTTGGGGATATTCTGCCGGGACAGCACCGGACCGGAGGTTTGAGCACACCATTGAGCTTGAGCAGGGCATACAGGCAGTGATTACTACCCCCTATAGGCATCCCAAAGCCTATCGGGATGAGATTGAGTGGGCCATCCAGGAGTTGCTGGCTCTTGGACACATTCGGCTGAGCACGAGTCCTTTTGCTTCTTCCGTGGTGTTGATGAAGAAGAAGGACGGCACCTTGAGGATGTGTATTGATTACAGGGCCCTGAACAAGAAGACCCTGAAGAACATATACCCTATACCCAGGATCGATGAGTTGATGGATGAGTTGAGAGGAGCTCAGTTCCTCTCAAAGATTGATTTGAGATCGGGGTACCATCAGATTCACGTGAGGGAATAGGACATTCCCAAGACTGCCTTCAGGTGTCACTATGGGCACTTTGAGTTTTTGGTGATGCCCTTCGGGCTAACCAACACCCCAGCAACATTCCAGTCTTGCATGAATCACATCTTCCGCAGTCACTTGAGGAAGTTTGTGTTGGTGTTCTTTGATGATATCCTCATTTACAACAAGACTTGGGAGGAGCATCTCCAGCACATTGAGGCAGTGTTGCGCATTTTGGAGGAGCAGCAGTTCTATGCCAAGCTCTCCAAGTGTGAGTTTGGGTTGACAGAGATGTTGTACTTGGGACATATCATAGGGGTGGATGGAGTGAGAGTCCACGAGGAGAAGATCAGGGCCATCAGAGATTGGCCAGAGCCGAGGAACGTGACAGAACTTCGGGGATTCATTGGCATTTGTACTTATTACAGGAAGTTCGTTCGGAGTTTCTCACAGCTTGCTGCACCCCTTACAGATTTGACAAAGAAGGGGGCATTCAGTTGGTCGGATACAGCGCAGCGAGCCTTTGACAGGCTCAAGGAGGTGATGAGCAGCTGCCCAGTGCTTGCATTGCCGGATTTTATGCAGCCATTTGTTTTGGAGTGTGATGCGTCGGGAGAGGGGATCGGCGCAGTATTGATGCAGGGAGGACACCCTATAGCCTTTGAGAGTCGGACGCTCCTTCCACACGAGAGGTTGTATTCTATATACAACAAGGAGATGTTGGCCATTATGCATGCATTGGCCAAATTCCGACAGTATTTAGTGGGTAACAGGTTCAGGGTGAGGACTGATCACAACAACCTCAGGTTCTTTTTGGAGCAGAAGCAGCTACAAGAGAGGCAGCAGAAGTGGATCAGTAAGATCCAGGCATATGACTTTGACATTGAGTATGTCAAGGGTAAGAACAACGTGGTAGCAGATGCCCTTTCACGTAGACCAGCCACGTTGTCTCTTATGATCTTGGATACAAACTGGAGGGCTCGACTTTAGTAGAGTACTCCAAGGACAGATTTGCATGTGAGGTTCTAGATGGACAGGTGGCGGATGACAGGTACAGGGTGGTCAATGAGATCATCTACTACAGGGACCGGATCTTCTTGACTGAGGGATCTCAGCTCAAGAAGAAGATACTTCAGGCATCACATGATTCACCTTTGGCCGGCCATTAGGGGTTTACCAAAACCTATGGGGCCATTAGAGAGAGGTTCTCATGGAAGGGCCTCAAGGAGGACGTACTCTAACACATCAGGGAGTGTGATGTTTTCCAGAGGAACAAAGGGGAGATGAGCCATCTTGCAGGATTATTGCAGCCTCTTCCCATTCCAGAGGGGAAATGGGAGAGTATTTCGATGGACTTCATCACAGGGTTGCCCATGGTGCGGGGCAAGGATTGTATCTTTGTCGTCGTTGATCGACTGACAAAGTATGCGCATTTTTTCGCCATATCCGCGCACTACACAGCAGCACAGGTGGCCGAGCTATTCTTCAGAGAGGTTTTCAGGCTACATGGTCTTCCTAAGACCATCATCAGTGACAGGGACAGCCGCTTCATGGGCGGATTTTGGCAGGAGCTTTTCTGGTTGGTGGGGACGGAGTTGACACCGAGTACCAGTTATCACCCACAGACGGATGGATAGACGGAGATAGTTAACAAGTGGCTGGAGGGCTACTTGCGTAACTATGTCAGCGGGCAGCAGCGAGCATGGCTGAAGTGGTTGCATTTGGGGGAGTACTGCTACAACACTACACATCACATGTCCATTGGTATGTCACCATTCTATGCTTTATATGGGTATCATTCTTTATCTTTTGCTGATGTGATGTTTGGTGCTAGTAAGGCTCCAAGAGCCAAGATTTGGATCCAAGAGAGTCAGGGTATTCTCCGAGCTCTCAAGCACAATATGGCTACCGCGCAAAACCAGCGGAAGTTGTATGCTGACAGGGGTCGGGTGGAGAGACAGTTTGAGGTAGGGGACTTGGTCTACCTACGATTACAGCCATACCGACAGTCGTCACTGAAGAAGAAGGGAGCTGAAAAGCTCAAACCCCGCTTTTACGGGCCATACAGGGTGATACGCAGGATTGGACAGGTTGCATATGAGTTGGAGCTGCCCAAAGGCAGCAAGATTCATAACGTTTTTCATGTATCATGCCTGAAGAAGGCACTGGGGTAGCAGGTGACAGTGACAGATGAGCTACCACCCACGGATGACGAGGGGCATTTGGTGTTGCAGCCAGAGGCTATTATTGATACCAGGGAGAGGCAGCTACGGAGCAGGACAGTCCGGGAATTCTTGGTGAGGTGGAAGAATTTGCCGGATGAGGATGCCACTTGGGAGAGTGAGAAAATTTTGCAGCATCCATCACTTAAGTTGCTTGAGGACAAGCAACATTTTGTCGGGGGAGACTGTAATATTCCTAATTAGCAATGGCTAATTGGAATATTCGATTTTGCTCAATTTTGTCGTCTATAGTTTATTTATAAATAAAAAGGTGAGTAGAAAGGACATAGCTCACTTTTGGGAATAAAAGTCACTCCCTAATAGCACAACGTTGTAACTTAAAGGGAGCCAAGAGGGGCCAAGGACCGTGTAGAGAGGGGGCCCACGTATGCACTAGGAGAGACTGCGCAGATGGGGAGGAGCACGTGGCAAGAAGGAGGCTACGTTGAGGAGATGGGACTTAGGGTTTGGAGAGAGGCCAACGTTATAAAAGAGGGAGGAGCTTCCTCATTTCATTCATTCAATTTTATGCATTTGAGCTAGTCACTTTGACTTCTTGAGCACACTGGCTGTTTAGCTTGTTTGCAGCACTGTTTAGTGCATTGAGTGTCTCTGATCGGAGATCTCGCCCTTAGCCCCGGGGGACTTCGAGTGTCTGCTTGGGCAAGGTAGTTTCTTCAGCATTTTGTGGGAGGATTGATGTTTGGTTTTCTTGCGGAGCTGGGCATTCAGAGACTGCGCAGTCTTGAGAGGGAGGATGCAGTCCATTCTAGGGGAGCTCTGAATTGAGTTTCTTGCAGGGGTTTTGAGCTTGGAGATTGAGCAAAGGATCAGCCTTTGCCTTTGGGAGGATTTTGGTGGATTTTGAGGCTGCATTTCAGTGGTTCCTATTCAGCCTCTGCGCAGAGCCTTGGAGGACAGCGTAATTCCCCAAGGGGGTGATTTTCGGGGGTCAGCCATTTCAGATATGGTTTCTGGGTTTTGCTGTGGTTGATGAGTAGAGGTGGATTCCAGATTTTCAGCTTATTCCGATGAGGGGATCAGCCCCAAGTCATCAGTTCATTTCAGCAGTAGCAGCTACACGGCAGTTTTCCAGCGGCTGGGACGCAGTTCAGAGAGCAGCTATTTCTTGGATATTTTGAGAGTATTTATTCACTTGCCTTGAGCAAGTCTAGGTGCCATCACTCTTATCACCTATTGTACTTCATTATATTTCTTAGTATAATAAAATGGCTTAGCATTCTCTCTCTATATTTATGGATGATTTGTCATACATTCTATCTATGCTATTGTATGTCTGCTTTACTGTTATCTTTATATATCTTTGGGCATTCTAGTTCTATACCACTTGGTGTGTTTATCGCATACTCTTAGACAGAGTCTGGAAAGGGCCAGGTAGCCTCCAGATCTCACCCTCTTCTTAGAGGTGAAATATTTGGTAAACGCCCTCGCAACCCATCTCTGGTTGGAGTTTGCTTGTGTTTTAGAGATATCCCCGAAACGGGATATTACAATGATCTTCATTTGTGTCATCCTTCTTCATCTGCTGTGGTGCCCTTACGCCGTCGACCCTCGACCTGCATCAAATCTTCTCGCCGTCCGTCGTGCTCCAATCTACAATACAACAAAACAAACGCACATTAAAAATTCACGTTTATGCGGATCTTGTTTGAGTTAGATTCTCATTTCGATTTTGTTAATTTAGTTTGGTTTCATAGTGTTAAGTTTAGCATAGGTTTTAGATTTTATTCATTGTTCTGTCTTTAGCGTAGGCTTAGTTTTAATTTTTGTTATTTAATTGTTTTAGATTTAACTTAGTTTAGCTTAGATTTGTTTAAATTTAACTTTAGCTTTAGTTTAGGATTTTAAATTTTAGATTTTAAATTTTAATTTAATCTTAGTTTAATTTTAACTTAGTTTCAATTTAGTTTAATTTTAATTCTAGTTTTGTTTAGATTTAGATTCTAGCTTTTCTTAGATTAGAACTTTAATATAGATTTAGATTTCTTAATTTGAAAATATTAAAAAAATAATTAAAAAAAATATAAAAATATAAAAATTCTAAAAATTTCTAAGTCCTATAGTCAAATGAGCCTTGAAACTTTTATCTAAGATTTGACTGTGGAAATTTTAATTTTCGAATAGGGTTATATTGGAATATCATTATTTCGGAAATATTTCAAGCAATGGCATTTATCTCAATGATTGTTTCATGATAGCTTTGCTTCAGTATGTCAATGAATGGTTGTGGTGCTTTCTATTGAACTTCATTGTGGTCATAGCAGCAATTATACATCTAATACTTAACTCTAATTGCATAACGGGATCTTTTAACTCCATAAGGCACTGGTTTTA